>JAGTTH010004550.1:0-20326 GCA_022606485.1 Agraylea sexmaculata
TATTACTAGGGTAATTTTAATTGAAATTTTCAATTTGTTAATGTTTTTTTATGTTCTGCCTGGTTTTTAATAGGACGTTTATCTTTGAGTTTTGATTTCATTTTTGCTTTAAAGTGTTTTTTATCGATTAGAAGAAATTTTTGATTTTAAAAATGAAGTATGAAAATGTAATGCATTATCAAATTAAATACATCTAACAATATTATGAAATTATTTAATATTTTTTAATGCTCTGATTTGTTTTTTAATACGAAGATAATACGTTTTTTGTTTTTTCATTCGAAAGAAGTTTGAATTTTTTTATTAAAATTATTAATAAAATAATATAACGCGGTTTTCATATGATAACAACACTCATCACAATATTTAAAAAGCGAGTCTCCCGATAAATACTTTTTTGAGAATTTTCATTTATTATGCATTATTAAATATCTCTAATATTATTTTGAAATTAATTAAATAATATTATCATTAAAATACCCGTTTCGAGATTTTAGATATGTATTAATTATGATTAAATATTTAAATTGAATTATTTATAGACCTGGCAACACTACGTTTCATGTGTCAAGCAATTCGAATTGAATATATAAAATTTTACAGATTACGATTAACTACCTTCTATTGATAGAGACATGAAATGTGTTATAGATAATGGATGAATCTACATTAGTTGCCGGTCAAATAGGACCATTTTACTATTTCGAAAAAGCCCCATTTTATAGTTTAAACAATCATTGAAAATGAACATTTTTTGAAGTTTCAAATATTAAGATTAATACTGACAGCAAACATATTTCAAACGAAAGTATACGATATCTCGAAGGTATTCGATACATATTAAGGGCTACTTTCGCATATCTTCAATAATCAACAAATTTAAATGCAGTCTCACTACCAAATATTCTATTCTATTTTGAATATATGGCTCAGTTCCATAAAGACTTAAGAGCACACGGAATTTTAATGCTTCTACCCTGATATATTAAGGACTATTTTTCTGTATATAGCGACTCTGTATACGCTGAGGATATTTGAAAGATCTGTACAGACATACAGACATACAGACATACAGACATATAACATACACACAGTTAGACAATTATATTTATTAATAACTGAATTACACAATTTTTAGTATTGCTCACATATTTTGGTCATTGTAGTATTTTGGGATATTACAATGTAAATGTTATGCATATTGAGATTTGATTTTGCCAGCAAGGCAAGAGTATGGCATATAAATCAGGTGTTAGATTTAAAACCACCCCATGGTCGTTAACCTTATAATATTGTATTAACACATACTATTACTAAGAAACTGCCACATTGCTGCTACTTCTACTGCGGATTGCCAAAGGAGGTAGACACATTGGCACACATAAAGGTGGTCTGGATCAGACGTACACAACAAGTATTTTATTTGAAAAGAAGATTATTATGGAAAAAATACAAGATAGAAAAAAGGACCACTTAGTATATGAAAAATTTCGAGCCAGTATTTCAACAAGTCGTTTAAAAATATATAAATTCTTAGTCTGAATATGTACGTATTGAAAATGAGATTATTTTCACACTACTAAATAATTCAGGGGTATATAACGCTAGACTACAAGCAACACTAGAAGTGCTTTTAAATATTGCCTTGATTAAAACAGTAGCTAATTGATTTCATCAATAATATTATTGGAAATCGATGAGTTGATGGACACTTGTTGAATAACCATATTTCCAAAAATAATTTAGGTCGCTTACTAAGCTACGTTATATTTATTAAGCATTTAATACCCTGGAATTATGATACAGATCCATAGCTTATGGAAAATAGTAATTATCACATTTATTATAGATACCCAACATGCTTAAAGTATTATTGTGAACTTCAAATTTACTTGTATATACAAGTATTTTATATTATCTACTTCGGCCTTTCCTTACATACTAGTGATTTTTTTATCCTCGGCTTTCTTTCTTTGCAGACTGATTGAAATATTCTTAATCCATAATCCATAATTCGTATTTCCACTCATTTGTTTGCAATAAATAAAGGTATCTCAGGTTTTTTTTTAAAATGAATCTTTTGTAAATAAAATTAATTGTGATTTTTAAAAAGTGAATTTGCAAGTGTGGTTCTTTCACATCCAATATTTTTTTTGTTTTTCCTGTAAATTTTGCCAAAATGAACTTACGTAGTCTGCAAAGGAAGTCGACGATTTGCAGCACAGTAGGTACATTCAATCTCGCGAGCGGTGGGCTTAATTAAATTAATTCAAATAATTATAATATTATAAAATATTAATTATAATCCAAAAAGGTTGTCAATGAATGTTTTAAAGGATTCCAGCAGGCGAAAGCATTTTGATTGTCCCACGTCGGCGTAATTGATAATACCATATCCGCGTAAGGCTAAGGCGCCATAAGCGAATATTATGTACTATTATGTCTTCATACTAAACACAAACCATTGTAGCTAAATTCCATTGCATTCAAAGACATTGTTCCTATATATACTAATGATAAAAACATCATATACATTTTGAAACACTCTCAAAGGTGATTTGATGGAAGGATTTTTAGTTATGTTATCAATTAATTAAATAATTAAAAACTGTATATCGCCTGCTCCAGCGTATAATATCGTTAGTGCGAAAAAATTCTTTATGGAACTGAGTCACATATTTAATCTGGTAAGACTGCCTGTCACGTGTCACTCGGTTAAATTATTATTTATAAAATATAACTATTAACGATTAAATACCTTCTATTGACACAGACATGAAATGTGTTATAGATAATGGTAGAATCTACATTAGTTGCCGGTCAAATAGGACTATTTTACTATTACGAAAAAGTCCCACTTAATAGGTTAAATAATGATTTAAAATTAACAATTTTGGACGTGGCTCCATATGTGGCTCAGTTCCACAAAGACTTAAGAGCACACAGATGTTTTTGCACTTACGATATTATACGCTGGAGCAGTCGATATGTATATGTGACGTATTACACATGAATCATTTTTAAATAAACAATAAATATGTATATAATTTGTTTATTTGTGTTCAAAAATGCTTCTTAAAATAATTATATTTTTGTAGATGGTAAAAATTTACTTAGAAATTGAAATACGGTTACGCCGCAAATGCAAAAAGAAAAATATCTTCAATTAAATAACTATATATGTACTTAAAACCATCGTAAACTCAATAAATCATTCCATGAAAATATTATTAATATAATTTACTTAAAATCAACTATGCAATTAGAAATCAAACAATGAATGTTAAAAAGTGCGTCCACAGGGTATGAATTATGTATGAACCAATTCGGTGGTTTAATTATACATATATTTTGTATTATTATTTATTACTAATTACTATTTTTACTCATTAAAAGCCGACATAAAAATACTCAAATAATTTTACTATATATCCAAGAGATTTTTTGGTTTCATTTAATGTACGAATGGATCAATTTTTAATCTTCCATTATCAATATTTCTTTAATCCGTCGATTACTATCCATAATAATTAACGTTTTAATTCGAATGCTGTAAATTTATTCAAAATATTTCAATATAAGATATTAAATACATTCAAAAACAATGTAAAATCCTTTGGTAATGTAGCGAGGTATTCAATTTAGATAATTCAATTTCATATTTAGGCGAGTTTACCAACCAGCTTATATTATCGAATTCGTAATGTGGAATTATTGAAATCATTGATGGATTAATGAGAATCATCAGAGCTGTTATAAATACCCCCCAATAATTTGATACGACATGAATATGATTTGAAATTAAAAAAAATCACATTGTGATATTTATAAAAAATAGTAATTTGCGATTTTTAATAAGTACATACATACCACAGATGTCGTTACGATACGTACGAGTGAATTATAATCAATTATTTTGTAAGTTAAAATTATCCAGTTTATGTTATTTGTAGATATAATTAAGAGAAAGCTATGAAGAAGAATAAATAAAGAACCTATAACCTAATCTGAATGATAACAGTACTGTTTTATAAAAAAATATACATTAATTGTTCTGTTCACTGCCCTCTCAAAGTTTTATCTTATTTAATTAATGGATAAATATTTAATAAATATAGTTATTTACTGCTTTTGTGTCTAGATATAAAAATAGCGAATAATATTAAATTAAAACATATAGGGTGACGTCTATAGTTATTGGCCGGTTAAGGAATTTCACTTATTCAACTCTCATAAAGTCCATTTTAAATTACAGTCACATGACATCTGTAAACTGTAATTTAGTGCTAAATAACTCTAAATTGGAAACAGCTATCAAAACGAAAAAAAGTAAAAAATAATAGTTATTGGCCACTTTTTCATGGTTATTGGCCAGTTGGGTGACAGTAGTTGGCCACTGTAAATTTAGTAAATTAATCTCATCGACAACAAAATCAATATTTCCATATAAAAATCAAATGGCCAATTACTGTACACTGGCCAATAACTATAGATGTCACCCTATTATGTATATATATAATCGGTTTTGTAAGTGACTACTTTCTGTAAGGTTTAATTTAGTATATTTCTCATAAATATAATATGAAATAAAAATATTTGAAAATAATTTGAAATCTTCGTGGTCTGAAAATCCCCACTAGAAAAATGAAAAAAAATGTGTATTTAATTGAAATAAACCTAAAAAAAATAATCTAGATACCATTTGATGCAGGACCTACTGAGGCGTGTGATAGAATTGCCAGTTATTTCACCTAACACGACTACTTTTTAAAATATCATTATTGCTGAAATGCAATCGATTGAAAATTTTGTTATTAATTATTTAAGTGCTAAAATGTGTGGTATTTCTGATATTCTTTGGCGAGTGAATCAAGCATAATAATCGCATCATACGGGTGTATAGAGGTTTGCCTCGCGTATTTATTAGACATAAATTTAGACGCCGAAATGACTAAATACCCCATCACAGAATGGTGGCTCATCTGGAGCTATTTTGCTGGTTTATTGGGTGGAATGTAAATTGGGAGCGGAATTTGTAGATCATTTACAAATAGGTGTCAGGTTGGCAATATGGGCCATGTGAAAGCGAGGCTTGAACAATCGATGTAAAGGCTTGGGGTCGGTTTGCATAATACGGCTTGAGCTATGATAGATATTTGGGTTGGTACACTATGCTAAATATATATATATATATATATATATATATATATATATATATATATATATATATATATATATATATATATATATATAGGGCATAGATGTGAATGAGATTTATATGAGGGCAGCGAGTGGACCGTCACGTAAATATGTTATGTCCGACATTCATCAGCCACTATATGCAAAGACCTCCGCTAACTACCTCATTCATGCACAACCTTTTATACCGATATTATTTTTAAATGTTGTATTTAGATCCCATGGGAAAATTCTTCTTATTTTTTGTTCTATGACATACACACACAATTTTATTTGTAGTAGTTTTAATACAAAAATCACAGTGACGCAGGTTATTGACAATCGGCGGATCTTTTTTTTTATTTTTTTATTATACAATTTCTTTATTAAATAATTTGCGTACAATGTTATGATACATTATGATTAGATGTTACAATATTAAGTTTATAGACTTAGTCTTTTACTTATTTAAATACGGAGTATAATCAATTGATATTTAAAATAATTAATAAGTCATAACATAATTTATGGGAAAAAATACAAAAACCCACTTACAGAACTACTAAAATATATATAAATATTATACATAATAAATAATAATAAAATAAAATAAACTTAGAATTACAAAAACATATACTTAATACTATATGAATAAAACAAAAATATTGTATCGGCGGATCTTAATCGGCCATTTTATTAATTGTCTAAATATTCAAAGAGAAAATCTTCATCAAGACGACTCAATGGGAAATTCCCAAATAGCTTTCCGAATTAATATCTTTTTTTATTCGACTAGTATTTCAACTCGTTTACCACAAATTTTACAGGGATAAAAAACATGGCACAGTAAGAAGGAAGAATATTAGAAAAACGATATAACATATACACAGGGTCAGGATTACATAAATCATATTTAGTAGTAATAATGGATGATTCATTTAACCAAAAAAAAAACGAATTAAGATTACAATTTTGTGCTTGATGGAATCCCATTATATTAAAGGAAATCACAACAAAAACTCCACTATTTTGAAAAAATAACAATATCTACAACTATAAGGCCTTTTGACAAGTCTCGG
This sequence comes from Agraylea sexmaculata, assembly GCA_022606485.1. Lineage (NCBI taxonomy): Eukaryota > Metazoa > Arthropoda > Insecta > Trichoptera > Hydroptilidae > Agraylea > Agraylea sexmaculata. Next base: position 6,258 of record JAGTTH010004550.1, read on the forward strand.
CATGTAATTTTTGTTCTTAAATAAAAAATACGGTTCTTCATTTTATATATAACATAAACACGTGGGCAGGATTACATTAATAATATTTATTATTAATAAGGGATGATTGATTAAAACAAAAAATAAATGGTTCTTCATTTCATATAAATACCTTCTTAAGTATATTTGACTTTGGAATCTAAATGCGCTAACGACCCGAATGAAAAAAGGACTGTGAAAATAAAAAAATATCAATCAATAACTAATCAAAATTATAATAAAATCAATAAGTAAGTAACTGGCTAAATTATAAATATATTTTATTTTAGATATAATAAGCAATTAAATCGTGCAACGAATGATAAAAAATGTACTAAGCGTCTAAGTAAGTAAAAAGTGTCTACCGGCCAAGAATTATTATATTAAACCTAATTTTAAGCCTGAAAAAATGTTGCTTCAAATCACATTTATCTAATATAAAATCTCAAATTACTATGGCAACTAAAACAAATGTCAATATTTGATGTCACATTTCAGTATATTGGTCGTATTGGTGAGTACTTTGATCGGATTTTATGTGGTGATTTTCTCATTGAACACAGCTGTTTGAGATAAGTGCGAATTATATACATATATATATATATAAATATATGGATATATTTAGAAAACGCCTTAGGTATTTAATGGGGTTGGAATGGTTTTCTAAGGGTGACTGTTTTGATTGGATTTCAGCGGTGATGTCGCACCATGTCGACCTTAAGATTTGCATATGTTAGAGAAACTTGCACACGATAATACACCTTTAATACTAAAATAAACCACCATGTTGTCTCTTTAGTTTAATAATAACAAGTTGTAGGTGTTAACACCCTATACGAGGATATACATTATACCTCGAAAATTGTAGACAAATACCATTAAATTACAAAGCACCACGATCGTGTGTTTAAATCCTTCGAGTATTAAAATATATAATTAATCTGATTTACAGTTTTTTGATGTGTTGGTATTCTGAAGCAATTATTAAAGAACCAACAGGATTAATTATAATAAATTCAAACGAATCAAAATAATTCCAGTAGTAATATCCTCAATATACACGTTTCCAAATCCTTGGCCATATATAAAAAAATGTAATATATTTATATGAAATGCGCTTCTTTATAAAATGTCTTTTTATAATGTTCAACTTTTTTAATAACGTATGCAAATTGTATTCTTAAAGAATTAAGTATATGAAGTAAAATATTTTGTGTTAAAACTGTATTGTAGCAAACATTATTAAAAAATACAATACAAAATCAAAAGTGAATAGGAGAATTAATGAGGTATATATGAAAGGAATGGAGGCAAATGAGGTATTAAAAAAATTATAAGGCAATTACACAAAATTGAAAATCTCACCATAATCATTATGAGGGAAAGCAATATGTTTTTCCAATAAAAAAATTAATAATTCTAGGATATTCGTATTTCTTGCTGCGACACGTAATAGAGCAGTTCTTTAACAAGATGAGATTTTCATGTAAGAAGAAGAATTGCATTATATTAAATGCAATGGTTGGCAGAAACTGAATAATATGCAGTGTTTACAAGATGTTAATATCTTGATGTCATACCGCATAATAGTGGAAGCCTTAAATAAATAGTGTTTTGACACAGAATTATATACCATTCACTTTGAAGTAAGTACAATATAATTAAACTCGATCATAGGTAATAATGGTATACTTAAACATATATTTATGGGTTAAGGTTGTTTTGAAGTAAACCCAATGTAAGTATAAGTTGGATTGTAGATTCCTCTCGATGTGTAGGTAAAGCCAAGTTTTCCGTACGTTTTTTTTTTTATATAAATAAGACGGGTGGTAGTGAAAAGGATTAAGTCTTTTGGACAGAGTATGTGACATTTGGTATGTTGTTGTAGACATCTAGAAGAACCCAGACGGTTGTTTCTCGCATCGACTAATCCAATTGTTCACGTTGTTTACATTATTCAGTAGCCACAACAATACAACACGAAAACCACCATAAAAATACCAACGGACCTAATTAAGATACCACTCGGCCAAATCGAATAGAATAAGACGACAACCTGCATTATTCACACACTCGGATTGTAAATTATTAAGATTGGACCATTTTGAAATACATTTATACATTTTAATAGTGAGTCAGAACAGGAGTCCTGAAAATTTATTATGAGATCTTTTTCAATAATAAAAATAATGTAATGAGACTCACGGATTCGATCCACAGCATTGGCGAAAAAGTGTCACTTGGTAGATCTAGAGCAGGAAACTAGATTCGAAGGACTCATTGCTGAAACCCTCTAATAAGGGAATCCCATCAATAGAGAAGGCGTTATAGTATTTATTTAATAATTGGGTAATAAATAATGTGCATAGCTAATCGCCAACAAAGTTTGATCTTGTTTTATTCAAATTATTTTCATGTCTGTAACGTGAAAGATTTGCGAATTTGCAAGAGTTGAAAAACAACCTAATGAAATTACTCATTTTTCAGTTGAAATCGGGGTGGAATTCTGTTGCTAGTAAATTTTCGAATTGGAGTCGTGTTTTTAGTACGTTTACAGTCCTGATTTTTTACATTGAATAATTAAGGTGTTTAAGGAAATAAAAATATAAATAGTTTAATTGAGAGCCGCAATAGATGGGTTAAAAATATCGTTGGATTTGAATGATCTCAGTATATTTTATCATGTTAATTTAAACCACTATTTAAAACTACTCTAATACACAAGAAATCATATATTTATTTTTAGTATGAAATAAGAATTATTGCAATTAAAAGATGATCCAAACTGTGAAATAGATCAATTTATTTTTTATAAAAAATATTTTACAAATTCTAAATTAAAACTATGTATCGTCATTTATTGAATACATATCAAGTTATACTACATCATCGTAATATTTTATTTACGTCATTATTTGAAACAATTCCTCATTGACGTCTTATGATCATATGATTAACGTCATTCATATTAATACTCAATTTTTTATGGTTTTCTACTAAAATACGTTAATTTAATTAAGCTACATTAATTGTGAGCGATTTTTAAGCCGATTCTTTACTCATTATCCATGTATAGATTTATGTATGTCTATTATTGAAAATATTTATTTACAGTTGCACTGGACAAAACACGAGCTTGATACAATTGCATTTTAAAACAATCCGACAGCTGAATACAAAACCTCGATCTGTTTCCCGAATTTCGCATTTTTTTTTCATACTTTGAGTAGTTTTCAACGTAAACACTTGCGATTTTCACAATGTCATTAATCCCCTTTCACATCCGATCCATATATTATGGGGCTTTATGTATTTATTATATATTTTATAGGTCGTACAACAGAGATTTCATGATGTTTCGTTTAATATGTCATAGGAGTGATTTGTTGCGGCCGCGTGAAAAATTCGGCTGGATATTCGTTAAAAGGCTGAGGCTATTTATCATCAAACACGGTTGTTCCATTGTTGATAGGCTTTAAATAAAACCTTTAGATACACCAAAATGCATACAATTTTAGTTCGACTTAATAAAATATCACATTCTCATAAAAAAATCTAACACGCCCAATGAAGACCTGTTAATTATAATGTAAACATTTCGCATTACAGTTTTACGTGTTCTCATTTTATGAATATATTTTAACTATAATTATTTTATTATTAAATCAGTTGATCTGATCAGAAAATCTTAATGAGTCGGCGGATATTTTTATACTTGTTACATTTTTTTCGAAATAGAATTGATGATACGATTAAGTTCATAAAAAATAATTAGTAAGAATAATTAGAATGCCACATAACTGGATGTGCGAATATCAAGATGGCCGACCAAGCAGACGAGTCTAAGTGAGACAATTAGAATTGGCTCTGTCAAAGTCATCTGCTTGGTCCGCCATCTTGATATTTATCATCCCCTGGTATTATAATATCGGTGGTGTCGAAACGTCCCATATAATAAACATAAATTTTGAAAACATTTTTTTTAATTGATAATAGTATAAATATTATTTCAGTTTAATATTTACAAGCTGTTACACGTGTATAAAATTATTATTGTTAAATTTAACAACCGAAACCGATTGAATTCGTTAATTTTCATATTCATGTTTAATATATTAGGAACAATGAATGACCTTTTCTACATAAACACAGCTTGATCAAATATTTTATTAAACGTATCGATTTATATGTATGTACAGTGGTATCTCGAGATACGAATTTAATTCGTTCCAGGATCGTCGTCGTATGTCAAAACAATCGTATTTCCCATTCAAACTGCCATTAATCCGTTCCAGCACCTCAAAAATTCGTAGCAAAAAAAAGGTTTTCTTAAGGTACCACCTGTTTTTGAATAAAAAAATGTTTCTATACATTTTATCAAATACTCAATGGATAATTTGAGGTTAAAATAAACTAGTAATAACTCACACAATATACAATTCTGGCGCGAAATTCTAGTAGTGACATTCTAGTAAAATTATCGCGCATAAAAATTTTCGTCGTATGTCGAGGTAGAAATCCAGGAATATTATTCATCGTGTCTCAAAACATTCGTATGTCGAGGTACCACTGTTTATGCCTACTGAATATGGATATTTATTTGAAATTGTTAATTAAAAATGATGATATATTAAAACGATTTATTTTCAGAATGCGACCAAACGAGTATAGAGCTTATGGGAATGCATTCGTATAGTAGATGAGATAAGAGCAAAAGGAAAGACCTTTCACTGGGATTTGAAGAAGTTTCGAACAAAACCGAGACTGGTTATGTGTATGTGTGTCAGATTGGCAACAATGGGGACCGTTTTGTTGGAGGCGGGACTCTTTTTACAAGGTTGGCTATTGTGACAATGTCACACCCACAGTTACCGTGTTTGACATTTGAATTGACGACGCTAAACTAAGGCCTTTCAAACACGTCATGGTGAGATCAAAATATTGGAAAAATTCATACCTTGGCTAATGAACTAAATAGAATACTTTCCAGACACCTGGATTTTTAGCATATCGACATATATATAAATTCGACTTTATTACACAGCGAATTTCCTCAATCAACAACCACTTGAAATCATCAAAATTCATATAAGGATTCCACTGTCAAAAAAATTTTAACCGACACTCTGTTGGCTGAATAAAATCTTCATTATTCTACGATTCTGTATTATTTCAAGTCATTTTTTTATATTCATCGGTTATTAATTACGACTGGGAGATCTGATACTTTGGTTGAAAATATTTTAAGTTTAAAAATAGTATAATATAATACGCCTAAAAATATATAAAAATCAAACATATGTAGCTGAGAAATTAGGCGATGATAAATTATTTAAAATAGTGTTTATGTAGATATTTTATAAATATGTAGTCTCATCTGATAATATGACTGGTCAGCATTTTTTGTGTTGTTATATTTGAGATTTTATGGAAATTCTTAGTCTTAAGCAAGATATTGAAAAAAAAAATATCGACTTCATATAAAAAATAGAGTTTGATAAAAGTCGTTTGGATTATATAAAAGGCAGGCATTTAATAAAATAAAAAAATGGGTTCAAATCTCACTCAAAAAATTATTTGACTAGGGGATTGTGAATAATATTAATAGAATCCCGATCGATCGTCTTGATTCAGGTTTACTCTGATTTCCTGTATAGTAAGGTAAATACTGATTATTAAGTCGGTGACCTGTGTAACTAGTAATAGTTAAGATCACCAACAGACAATTAATTAACACGTTGTTGTGTCACAAAAACCTTCTCAAAAAAAACTCGGGACGTAAATAAATAAATGTTACCTCTCATATGTAATATCAAACATTATAAAATTCAAATTTAATAAAGAAAATATTTTCTACTTATTTATATGTATATACATATACTCTAAGTTTGATCCTAATACACAGATCAATTTAATGGTAATTCACTGAAAATATTATTTCAATACGAAATGGATTAATAATCTTTAAATTTACAAATGTTTTGAATATGATCAGCACTAATGTTATGTGTTTATACATTTTGCATAGCTTATATGAAAATAAAGTAAATTGTGTCACTCAAATTTGACTATATAGGACTGATGATTATCAGAAATGCAAAAAGTATTACTTGGGAGTGTAAAAAATTCATATTTTTCATCAGTTCAGTGAAATATCTAAAATACCCATATATACCCGTATTATCGATGGGTAAAAAACGGAATATTTTCTAGACACGTGTTGATTTTAACCACCCATTTAATTGGAACTAATCTCCAAGGTAAGTATACTAAATTTAATTAAGTTCACATATTTCATATCCTCGTTAATCTCAGGTGATCAACAACCGACGCTTTTCACCCACGAGACTATGTATTACACGAACTACCTCGTATCTCCTAACCTGAAAACCTATTTTTTAACAAAGCCCTGAGTCATTTCATTTTTTTTATTAAAATTGTTGACAATTACATAGTTGGTCGTGTATGCGGGCATTTAGCAAGGATGGTGATGTATTTGGGAAGGGTTTTGTCACGGTACTAGGAGTACAATGGCGAGGGTCAGTGAGGGACGATTTGTAAGGCAATTGATCGGATGCCCATGGTTATTGACGATTCTTTACCGAATACCCACAAAGCCTTATAATACTAACACCTCAATATCGTATTTATTTTGTCCCATTGTTATATGAAAAATTACCCCAAAATACCCAGTACCAAAAATAACAAATGCTACGTTGATATTGTAGAAAGGGAAATATTTTAAATATATTCATTTACATATTCACACATAAAGTTACTACTTTATTAAAGGCAGACTAATATACCTAATTTACGCCCACAAGTATGTATAATTTGTGAGATATAATTTCTTATTATTTAATATATTTATTACGTCATGGTTTTAAATCCCAATTATAATAAATAAATTAGGGTGATTTTAATTGAAATATTAATCTTCTTTAATGTTCTACTTGTTTTTTTAATAGGACGGTAATAAGTTTTTATTTTTTCATTTAGAAGATGCTTGAATGTTCAAAGTGAATTATAAATAATATAATTTAATACGGTTTCAAATGACGACAACCCTCATCACAATATTTAAATAGCGAATTTGCCGATAAATACTGTTTTTTGAGAATTGTCTTTTATTATGTATTATTAAACATCTCTATTTTTATTTTGAAATTGAAATTTATCCAGTTCCGAGATGTAACCCCTGTGTTAATTGTAATAATATAATTATATAAAATATTATTCTTACATCTGGTAACACTGCCTGTCACGTGTCACTCCGTTTGAATATTATTTATAAAATATAACGATTAAATACATCCAATTGACAGAGACATGAAATGTGTAATAGATAATAGATGAATCTACATAAATTGCCGGTCAAATAGGACCATTTTATTATTTATAAAAACTCTCGTTTTATAGGTTAAATGTTGTTTTAAAATGAAGCATATTTTCATTGACTTGATACATTTGGAACAGCTTATAATTTCCGATATAATATAGTGTTTGTTCCAGTCACAATCATTTAAATGAAGCACGTGTTTGTTGCAAGACTGGATACAATAGTAAAGTATCGGGAAACCATATTTGGCGGTCTAGTACTGTTATTATATAAATATAATTATTAAATCGGCCATTTCGACTAGAATAAGTATATCTTTGATGATGATGAGAGGTGATTGTTATGTTTAGAGATGAATTTATTATACAACACACCTGGTGCGGGAATTGAATCCGTATCTTTCGGATACCGCGGCCTTATCACTAAGCTAACGAGGCTTGTGGTACAATCACCTGTAATTCGCTTCTCAAGGAAATAACTCAATTCCCAATTTTTTGTTTAGCATACAGTAAATTATTATAAAGGTAGTGAATTTATTATAGCTTTAAACATATCTTCAACAAATTAAATTGAAATATATCTAAAAAAGTGCTCGGGTCGAACAATATTAATTCATTGAACTATTATTTTAATGAAGTTAAAATTGACAACAGATACGATTATTTGCATTGATAGATGTCACTAACGTCTTCAAACAAAACTTTGACTCAAAATAATTGATATGTTAATATACAAGGTGGACTTTAAATAACTGAGAATATTTTAGGGGGTGGTAGTGTATCGTAAAAATAATTGAAAAAAATATTAAATATTTTTTTTTATTATACGAACCGAGCACTTTATTTAGATTTATTTCAATTTAATTTGTTGAAGATGTGCTTAAAGCTGTAATAAGTTCACTACCTTTAAAATCATTTACTGTATGCTTAACAAAAAAATGGGAATTAAGTTATTTTCTTGAGAAGCGAATTACAGGTGACTGTACCATAAGCCTCGTTAGCTAAGTGATAGTAAATTTTTATACAACCAAAAATATTCTCAGTTATTTCAAGTCCATCCTGTATAATAATTGGATTAATTAACAAATAAAAGAATTCACTTACTTCAGAGAATCAGTCATATCTGCAGAATGGATAAGCTGTCGAAGAAATTACTCAAAACCCCAGAACAAAAAGTCGGTAAATAGACTCGGGTACACCTGGAAACATAGTAGAAAAATATGACCTGGGAGATGATTAAGAGCATAGAAAGGGATGGGTAAAAAAAAATTGAGAGTCGTGAAAGATGATTAAAAATATATACTTGTACGACAATTTCCTATTCCCAACAAAATGTACCCTTTACTTTGTTGGATGGGTTTGGTCATCGGCTACTGTCGGTGGTTGAGAGATTCCAAATGAAGTCTGGCTATCATTAGACGGATCAGATTAGACGAAAGGAGCATTATTGGAATATGAAAAGGCAATATGTGGAGAAGTGTAATCTGGTATGGAGGTGCGGTGAGTCATTTGTCAGCCATAACAGTGTTGGCGTGAAAAACAAGCGGCCATTACTTGCAGCTGACGGAAAATTCACTTCAACCCTTGCCAAAAACCCACCGCACCACTACTCGCCTCAACTATATTAAATATATATTTATATCATAACACTTGCACTTAACCCAAGATACAATAAACCGATCACGAGAGTGCTTCTCGTATTATGAGGGATGCTTATCCAGTGAAATCGTGCTGAAGGATCACTAGAGTGCTGCATTAAGTTTTATAAAAGTCGTGTTTATTAAATAATAATTACATTAAAAGCTGCTTCGCCGGGAAAGCTGATTAGTAGTCTGATTTTTTTTTTAAAAAAGCGTATTAAATTCTTTTACCAACCACCTGCTGCAGAACTCGAACGTGAACCTTTTGACTTGTGAAGCTGAGAGAATAAGCATTTATTTAAGTTGTCAGACAAGCTACAAGGTTATTAGAATTTATAATACACAAGGTAAGATTTTTTCATTGAATATATGTATCATCAACTTGTTTAAAAATTAAATAGCAATTTTTTTATAACACACGGAGAATAGTTATAGTAAGGGTTGTTAATTAATCAAATTGCTCTGTAAATATATTCTGTACAGTATTGTATTAAGCCTTTGCAGCCTTTTAAGTGCACAATTTGAAAGAAAATAAATTGTCCTTAGCAATATGTTTATACGTTTTTTACCTATTTTTATTATTATTCTAAACTTAAATAAGCAAATTGTATAAAGTGAGTCAACCTTTACTTAAGGATTCATAATAAAGCCCCTAGTTTACACAGTTACAAATGAAAAACTTCATTCTGCGTCTCAAGATTCTCAAGAGCCATTTATTAATGGATGAAAAATACAATATGGTAATAACATTTTTTTGTTCAAAAGCAGTAGTTTTTTAATTAATTTTTTAAAATGAAATATGTATAAAAAATAAAAGCAGCTAAGCGACTCGATATATTAGACGCTCAAGCGAGATTACAGGATGGCCACACGAGGGGATAAAAAAAACCTGAAAAGGGACAATTAACTTCCCTTTGCACCCTGGAAAACATTCTAATTACACTGAAAACTCTCATTTCTGACACTTCCACTCTTTGATCGATTATAAAAGAATTTAATTTGAGAAATAACGTATCATGGTTATTAAAATTGTGCAATCATCTCACCCAGTCAAAAGGTTCTTTATTAATAATAAGTAGCAAGCATTTAATTCAAGTGATACGTGAAAAAAGTGTGGGTATGATTTATATACAAAAAGCTTAGGATTTTAATTTTGCCTAAATTAATTTGTAAATATTAGCTTAAGTAATTTTTTCCTTTGCGTTCAACTGTAGAACTTTAATATATGCAAAATGAATATATTTTAAATATTGTTAATTTAGATTTTAATCATTCTTCTTTATTTTAGTAGCGGCATTGTCTTTAATGACATTACAGTAATTTAAAAACATTACAAATTGAGAATTAGCGTAAATTGGACCATTAGTTGTAGGCCGATAATATTTATAAAAGGGTTTTTAATATTTCTCCATACTTTTTATAACTCGATATTATCTACATGTAAAATAAAACTGAAAATTTTCATGTTTGTTATAAGTAAAAAGATGTATAAACTTTATACACCTCTAATTCCTCAAATGTATTGTATTATCAATCAATATAAAATTTAAAGTCAACAGAGAATATTAATCTTTTAAATCATTTATTCATGGTAGAATTAATTATTTAAAAATGTGAATTCTCATGAGACAGTTTAGGGTAAATTAATTCGATAAAAAAGACATATATGTACAAACTGAGAGTTAACAAGAACAGAGGGAAATAAATATGATTCAACTTCAAATATTAGTATTTCTTCACTATTATAAATGATTGATTATTTTTATGCAAAAATATGGGTTTGGATTTAAATTAATATATATTATTATTTTTAAAACATCTGACTAGGACACAATTTCGTATATCGGCCGAGTTCAATCCCTCGGCGTCCGTTTCGGGTTCTGTCCACGATCATAAAAAAGAGCGGGTATGAGAAGAAAGAAAGAAAGAAAGAAAAACTAAGTATCGAGTGTAATAAATACGCCAGGGATGGTTTTCGCCCAAAGGAAATATTTTGCCGTATTTTTGCACAGTCTGTCTCCTAAACGCTCGGCCCTCTTTCCCTATACATTATTCAAAAAGTGAAAAGCGCAAAAGTGTGTTCTCCTCACCGCATTGGCCGTTTTGCTTATTTTTTTTATGTTAGAGCTTTTCACCGACCTCTCACTATTTCTATATTATTTATATATATACATATATATGTGTGGATATATAGAAAATGTCTGTTTTGTTTGGCTTTGTCTCCTTACCCCGGGGACCGATCGTATAGTTCGATGTCTTGAATCAACCTGTTCAATATAAATATCATTTAAGAAAAGAGTGACTATTCTTTTAAATTTTTGCACGTTATGATTACACCTCTATAAGAATACTTTGTATTTAATAAATTTTTTATTGTAATATAATATTATTTGTTTATTATACTTATTTTATCCCTAACTATAAATAAATTGTTTTAACAGATTTTATAACAAGCGTAATTAATCTCAGGGAATAAGGTTCATAGCTTCAAATACTGTGGTCATGGGTTCAAATCCTGATGGAATGTATTTGATCCAGGTTTACTTTGATTTCGTGTATTGTAAGGTAAATACTGATTATTAAGTCAGTGACCTGTGTAACTAGTAATAGTTAAGATTACTGAAAGACAATAAACATGAGTGTTTATACAGGGTGGACTTAAACTAACTGAGAATATTTTATAGTTAGAATTATTTAATTGATATTAAAAAATAATTATTAATATTAATTACGTAAAACACACACAATTTACATGTAACAGTAACTACTGAGTACTTCAGAGAAACAGTTGATTCCAATATGGGGGCCCAAACTCGATTCCAAAAGCACTATTAATATTAATAATTACTTTTTAATTAATTTTTTTTTCAATTATTCTTACGATACCCTACCATCCCCATAAATATTCTCAGTTATTTTAAGTCCACCCTGTATAATAAAAAATGTACATATATCGGAAGTTGAAATCGTAAAAACCCAAATTATAAATAAATCGGATGTGGTATAAATGATTAAAAATATCATAATAAAATAATAATAATAGAATTTTTAAAAATGTGTCGGTGTTCTCAAAACAAATAACGCATGCTAAAATACATGTATTTTCATTAAATAAATTATGGAATAATTTATGAAACAACGGCATGGTTGTTGATATTCAATAAAATGCCCTTTCACATATTCACTTATGAACCGAGATTTATCAAAAATAATATTATTTGTCCCAGATTCAGAGTTCAATATTGTTATTTTAATAAAACATCGTTTCAACTCGACTGGTTTTAAGAAGCTGTCTTTTTCAGCGGCGCCAACTTGAAATAATATTGTCCATAGATTTTTTCAGTCGCCCGATTTGAATTTGAAATGAGTCAGAGAATAGTAATAAAAAAAGACTAGGAATTTAGTAGTGGAAAAAGAACGATGATTCGATTGAAAGTCTGCATATTTCAAATTATAAAACGCCTCATTGTTCGCAGTGTTTCAAATTCAATTGGACTGAACAATAAAACGGAGTTTTTGTTGTAAAACATTCAATAAATTAACACCGATTTCTTTTATATTAAAAAGAAAAACGATTTCAGATGGATAGAGTTAATTCAGAATATATTTATATGTATAATTATCTGTTTTGGCCTTTGGATATTTTTTGTTTTTACATTACCATTTACCGAAATCGTTGGCCATTTAAAATGGTAATAGGATTTCGAATAAAAATAATATTACGGATAGTAAAGTGTGTCATTTTGTGTCAATTCCCAATAAATAATTCAATAAAATTATATTGATTAATCTATTATAACCCAATATTCTTAGGTATACAATACTATTTGTTAAATAGGGCTGCCGTAGAGATGATTTACTTCATAAAATCATACTTTTCAGTAATAAATAATATTCTGAGAAATATTGATTGCCACTTTAGCGAGTGCTTTGAGGTCGTAAATGTAGTGATGATAATATTAAAAAATAAAATGCTTTGGAATAAATGATTTATGTTCGTAATGTGGAGCAAACCATAATGCAGTAGCAATTTATGCACCGTATAACATTTGAACCGAGTTGTTCGCCTGAAATACATTTATATTATATTATTTAATTTATACAGAACCACACAAGAAGATGATTCAGTAGTCACTTACATAAGATTATTCTTTTTAGTTTGTTTGACTAAATAATTTTATTATTAAAAAAATACATTTTATATACAGGGTGAATTTGAGATAACTGATAATATTTTATGGGGTCATTCTATATATCTGAAAATTTAAATATGTAAAAAAAATATTTTTTTTCACAAATAGACACAAACACACATAACAGTCACTACTTCACAAAAACAGCTAATTCCAAGATGGTGGACCGAACTCGATTAAAAAAGCACTACTAATATTATTTTTTAATATTTAAACAATATTTTTTTAAACATTTTTTTTTTCATTTATTCTTGCGATACGCTACCACCCCCTTAAATATTCTCATTTATTTAAGTTTACCCCGTTTATATTGTAAATGCACAAAATAATTTGAAATTTAATGATTGTTTTATATTATTGTATGGTTTTATGAAAATATACAAAATAAAATAAATATATATTCTTTTAATCTAATATAATAAAAAATGTATTATATTTTTAATTAATCAATTTAATTCACATTTTTAAGACATGTGCAGGGGTGAAAAACTATTTGATGATAAGGTTAATAATTCATATTTAGGTTTAAACAATCACGGCCATTGGATAGCATAAAAATGTGTAATAAAATACGACCGACGAAAAAAATACAACGAAACATAATACCCAACTTGAACATGGATAAAACAAATAATCACTAAAGGCACCTTGAGATGATTTAGGTTGGTAAATATTCTACTTATTAGTTTCACATTTCAATAAGTAAAATGTTTCATTTTTTTTTTGTTGTAGAATAACGACCTCAGTCAAGTCAAGCACTCATGATACCGCATAAAAACAATCGTCTCCATAATATTTGATGCCTTTAAAAGGTAAGGTGAGTGCAAAATAATGTACAGTGTTCAATATTGGTGAACGAGTCTAAATTTCTCCATATTTC
>JAGTTH010004552.1:0-84825 GCA_022606485.1 Agraylea sexmaculata
TAATATTTTTTTTATACATATGGTGCATCAGAAATTAAATATTTATTTTATACTTTCAATTAATTCATGAGTAGAGTATTAGTCAAGGTTGCCAAAATGATATACGTAATTGTAAATCCGCCATTAATTATGAAAATGAGATTAATGGTTCACTTATATACGAACAGCAAAAGATTATCACTTGATGTGAGAGATTCGTCGGCTTATAATAATGATTCGGTGTTAATTATCCATTATACATTTGGAAATAGTAGAAACTTAAGCCGACAGCCGGAAATTCGAATGTGTGTTTTAATTTTAATGAAGTGGACCAAAACACTACTTATTTACATAAGATTCCTTATTCTTAATTGTCTACGTACGCTTTTACACATCAATCACATGTTCGTCGGTCCGATAACTTTTACTTGTATTCATTTATCTAATATTCTAATTTGATCCTTCGATTATTTAACTGTATTCTTAAAAGTATAATTTTTAATGTGGAAGAGAAAAAATAGGAAATTGTGTAAAAACGGTTATATATAACTTGATTGTTATATTAAAATTTAAATATTCCTCATTTGTTTGGAAGAACATTTTTATTAATTAATTTCTCTTGTATTTCGTAAAATCACGTAAAACAGTAACAAAAAAAATTTAATTTAAAATAAATCCTCAAATTTCGCTCTAATAATTTAATTAACAAATTTTTAAATATGAATGCAAAGTAATTGATAATAAAATATTTTATTTTACGAGCCAAGCCTACGTATACAGAACAAAAATATGGATATTTATATATAAACTGAAATAAGGCTTTCGAATTTGAATTAAATTATAAAATAAATTTGATATACAATTTAATTATGATAAATAAATAATAAGGTGACAAAAAATTAATAAATTGTAAAAACCTATTTTCTTAATTAATAATTATTATTTTATAAATGAGATATTGTTTTTTTGCCCCACAATTTTTTAATGTTATTTTTTTATATAAAATGTAAAGACCATTTATTTACCCATGAAAATCTTACATTTTCATAAAATGAATAAAAACTAGAAAATCTATTATTTAAATAATATTTTTTAACTTATATATTAAAAATTTATTCTATGATATAAAATGTTTATCGCGAATTCACAATAATTTTCTATATTTAATTATTATTTAAATTGATGGCTCAAATTTATATATCGTTTATCATTCGTGCCCCCGCACTTTATTTTTTATTATTATAAACCGGATCGTGTGTGTGAAACCGGATTTATGTAAAAATACAATAATAATTGGTAATAATTTTCATCTGGTTATGATTCAGTGTGTGAATTAATTCGCCTCTTAATATTTTTATTTACGATGACGTATATAGACGATAGCGATGACGGTTTATGATCGCCAAACCTATTCTTTTTATTACAAAATTAAATAACACTCTTTATTGGGCGTGAAATTTGTTTTAATTGCCAAATATAATATGGCAGCGTGGCATGTGTGGTGATTTAAGTCAAATATGAATGTATCATTATAATAAAATATAAGAAAAATCGTAAAAATATGCGCAGAATATTATCCATTTACATCAAAATGTTAAATTAAGGTTTGAATTATTTATTAATTAATTTAAAATTCTCCTTTAAGCTGAATAATATTCAAAATGTTACCAAATACTATCTAAGTTTTAAATCGGAAGTATAAAGATATACGGGATTATAAAAATATCTAAAAGATAACAGAAAATATTTTATTTCTTATTATACGGGGTTGACTTTTTGTGAGTATATTTATTTAAATCATTTTTTAAAATTGAGAATATTAATAATTATAAAATTAAGAATATTTTAAGTGGATGTAGGAAGAAGCACGAGTATAAACAATTTCTATTTTAATATTTTTATTGTTTTTTTTAAATTTAATAATAACACAGCTTGGGTATCGTTTGATATACAACTATTTTTATTTCCGATGAATATTAATTGATAGAGGCTTATTACTAATAGCCGAAATAAAGATGATGGCTAAATAATAATAAATGTGAAATAGGTAAATTAATTTATTATTAATAATTAGTGATATAAAAATATTCTCATTTATTAAAAGTCCACCTATTATAAATATATATTTTTTTTGCTTACAAAATATCCAAACCATGGATAAGCATAATTCATGCTTCATACTAAATATCCATGATTTTATACCATTGGGGTAATTTTATGAATTAAATAAATCAATACAATGTAAATGCGCTAATTTATTAAAAGCACTTCACAATTTTTATCAATAAGGATTTCGTCGGTTAAAAAGAAAAGTGACACTTCTCAAAATTATCATATTTTACAGTAGAGAAGTTTATTATAAATTTAAAAACGATTTTTCTTCAAGTACTTTATTTTTAAACATTATAATGTGTCATTTTTTCACATACAATTATGGTTGATTTTAAATCGTTTTTCCTAATAATCTCCCTTTATAAAAATTTTGAGAAATGTCAGTTTTACCGACGATTTGTTAGGACTCTTGATCTCATCGTTGTAATATACCACTATTTTTTTTTAAATTTAATTCTAATAAGATTTCAACTCGTCATAATGTATCCATCGTATCAACCATAATTCTTGTTTTAAAAGTATTAGTTAAATTATAAAATAAAGAGGTCCAACATGAACGTGATGAAGGCGGTAGTTGTGCGTGTTTGCAGTTACACCCTCTACATGAGCGTGAAAAATCCTCGATACCAATATCGAGCAGAAATTAATATAATTATGAACTCATCACAGTATATAAACATGTAGACGGTAATTTCATTCTACATCGAAAGCTTGTTCGATGTGTTTACTCTAATTTTTCCCAGTTTCGCTTCGGCGATCTCATCGTTCATTAAATTAGCCCCACTCAAATTAAATTACATTGAACCTCACTCATAATCACTGTGTAATAATATTCATTTACATAATTAACCTTCCATGATATAAATATTCATTTTTATATAGTGTATATTTTGATAACTTATAAATCTCACCTGGATATACCGGTCCAAATGTAAATCCTATTTTAATCACAATTAACGCACTCTAACAAAATAATTCACAAAAAAACAAAAACATTACGGTACCATTGTTTCAATTTCATTTTTTTAAATTTATTTATGAATTTTAATTTATTTATTCAATTCTGTGTACTGATTAATTAATGAGTAAGGAAAGATATAAAAATATTTATAATCATCCATCCATCAAAAATGTTATTTTAATTTGTCTTTAATAACAAATTGATAACAAGCCTTATGAAATTATTATTTATAAATTAAAGAGAATTCTCCAAAGTTGTTTGTGTATCCATTCGTTAATGGATTAATAATAAAAGGAGATGATAATAGCCAGAATAAAGTAAATAGCTCAGGAAATCTCGATCGATCGTCTTGATCAAAATTTGCTCAGATTTCCTGGATTTTAAGACAATTACCAAAGTAAGTCGGGTAGAGCCCGAGAGGGTAAATTTGTAAATATATTCTCAAAAAGCCTCTCTATATAAATAAATGGTTATTTGATTGAATGTAAAATATGTGAAATGTTTATCCAACATATTAAAATTGTATGATGACTGTTTATATGCGATCGTGTGTATGTGACAAGTTTACTCGGATTTTCGGATTGCAAGGTGTATTTTATATACATTATTATTACAATTTCTTTATTAACATAAGTTTTTACATTGATTGATAGAACAATACATCTTTGGATATAGACTTAGGTGTACAGAGTGTTTACATCTTTTTACCTATAACTAACATGAGAATGTTTTATTTAAATTTGACATGAGTAATAGTATTTAATTATAGAAAGAATGGGAAAAAAAATAAAAAGCCATTTACAAATTTGAAGATTAATAAATAATAACAACGATAAAAGCAATATTAACAAAACAGTTACGAAATATAATGCTTAAAAACTAAATAACAATTTGTTTGGGTAAAACCAAATTTGAGTTGAGTGGATTATTGGAAATTTTATTTTATTTTTAAAAATAATATCAGTTTTGGAAGTTCATTGGCAAAATGAACTTACGTTTCCTCGAGACATATTTGGTTTTATTTACATGTGTTATGATTGGGTTAGTCGGGAAGTTAGTCATTTTAGTGTAATGTTTTTTACTCAAATCTGCGATATTTGCTTTGATCATTTTTAACTTAATGTCCTCGTGAAATTCTTTAAGAAATGTGCCAGGTTCAAGATCTAAGGCCATCTTAAGACACTTGTTTTGGACAATTTGAATTTTATTAATATGACTTTTTGCCGCAGTAGACCAAGCTGGGCATCCATACAAGAGAATCGGTCTGATAATTGATTTATAAAGAAGTAGCTTATTCTTGGGTGACAGCTGACTACGCCTGTTAATAAGTGGATATAAGGTGTTAAATTTTATATACATGGCCAACAGGTTAAATTTAAATAAAAACCACTGTTGAAAACCTCCTCGGAAGATGGAACATTCAATTTATTTGCCATGTAAATACAATATACAAAAAATATTGAAAAAAATCTATTTGAGTTGTGTCACTGTTCTATTTATTATCTGACTAGGTATTGATAATATATTTTAAAGTGAGGTATTTTTCAGTATACAGGGATGGTAGTGATATGCCACAGGGCAACACGATATTTCCATCTAGGGTGCAATTGGAAATCGCCCAATGGTGACCAACGACACGCACCATATTCTACACAATACATGGAATACACTACATTCATTACACTAAACCAAGACTTAAATAAATCCAACCGTGTAAAACCACCAATAAGGCAATCGCCATATGATAATTTGCAAATCACACCCTCGAGCTATTTTGCCGGGTGTAAGAATCAATTGAATATATTAAGCGTATCTTTAGTCTGTTTCTAGTAAAGCACGAAGTAGAATGTATTGTAATGCGGTGTAGAAGTTACGACAATGTCAAGTAAGAACTTCACATATACATTTAGTACATACGCCAATACAAAACTACACCAGAAACAATGATCATTGTCCGTGAACATGCAAAAGGTCATCGTGCCCAAGACCTTATAATATTTAATGCACTTTTAATACCATATTTTGAATAATGGATAATATGAATAGAAACGAGAGAACCTATGCACAAAATAATAGAACAAAGATTTTTTGGTATTTTTTTAAATTGAAATTTAATGATTAAAATTCCCATCTTGTATCATTAAAGATGTTGATCAAAATTTGCATAGAACAGTGGAGATTTATTAAAACCAATAAGATTAAGGAAGGCTGCTTACATTCCCATTAAAACTCCTATAACAAAATAATGTAATGTATTTTTAATAATGTTTTTTTAATTTACCAAAATAATAGCTCAGAGGATTAAGGCGCGTGGCTACAAATACTGTGACATGGGTTCAAATCCCGCTCGAGTAAAAAATAATAATGATTTGATCGTTTATCACGACTGGAAGATAGGGAATAATTTTAGTAAAATGCCGATCGATCGTCTCGATCCAGGTTTACCCTGATTTTCTAGATTGGCGATTATTAATTCGGTGACCTGTGTAACTAGTAATAGTTAAGATCACCCACAGAAAGCGAATTAACACGTTGATGTGTCTAAAAATCGTCCAAAGAAAACCCTCGGGCCACAAAAAAACTTAGTTTTAAAATATTTTTTGTGACTAATGCTTTCGTTCTTATTTTAACCACCCAATGTACATTTTTCTCAATATGGGTAAAGGTACTTTTAACAAATAATAATTCGTTTTTTCATCTTCGGCTCGTGTTTGAGTAAAAAAATTAAGTCTGAGGTGGAAGTTGTTAAGTAAATTGTCAATTCGGAGAATGTAAAATTGCAATTCGTATTGCGTGCCTCTTAATTCGTATGTAGTACGGGACGAGAATGACAAAGAGACAAGCGGTCTTTTTGATCTCTTTAACCGATTTGTATTTATGTTAGGTACTTACATTTGTACACAATCAATAAAATATTTTTGACCATTAAAAATATCACTGTACAAGTTTGCAGAGCGCAAAAAAAACAGATTCCAACTATTAGTTTATTCCTCGGTCTACTGTAATTATAATTTTATTAGTGTATACATATTTTGAAAGGTGGGATTTCATCAACGAATAAATTAATAAATAAGATTCAATTTGATGTTGATATTTGTTTATACTATTATTTTTTTTTAAAGAAAATGTGCAATTGATTTGAAACAATTTCCTGACCCATGCTAAAATATTATTCTCTCGATTTGATTTAAACCTAATTCGATTAATAAGAGAAAAACTTAGCTTAGAGCCACTTTCAATTATGACAAACTCAATAATTTGAGCTTGTATTTTTTCAATAAATAATTGAATGAATCCCAGTCAATTCTTGCGATGAATTTTAACAAAAGGTCACCGGTTACAATCAGTGTATGTATCAGTTATTTTGTCAATTAATTTTAATAGGATAAAATGCAGAATAAATTAGTGGTCATCATTCAAGAAAAGATAGGTATTATTATTTAATTGAACCAAATTAAAAGAATCCATGTTTGCAAGGAAGTCTTTCAAAGACGAACCGATGCGTTGCACATATCGATTGAGACTTATGTTCGAAAGAGTTCTGCGTGTTCGGCGGGCTCGTAAATTAAATTATAGATTGCGTGTTGGCTGCGGGATACTTTTATTCAATTAAATATTTCATTAGGCCTGTTATGTAGTAGTGATGATGGTGATGAGAGAAGGTGGAGAGTGTTAAAGGCACGCGTCTTGTTGCGTGCTAACGACCACAGCCTACTTCATTAACTGATCTCCGATGACTGCCAACTGACTAGCGAGAAATCCTAACTGACTTTCAATCTAAAGCCTTCATTAACACATTATTTTTATTTTTTTTAATTAAACCCCTACCGCTTATCCCTCTTATCTGTCGAACACTTTCGGGGTGCATCGAGAAATAACACTCTTTCACTTTGAATTCCAATTATATATCAATCGATTTTATTATTTATACTACATATATATATATATATATATATATATATATATATATATATATATATATATATATATATATATATATATATATACAACAGTCCTCTGGAATACCAGAGAATCTACATCTCTGATGGAGCTTTCTTTGAGAGAGTTTTTTAAACGTGTTAATTGTCTGTTGGTGATCTTAACCATAACTAGTTACACAGGTCACCCACAGAGCGGCTCTGCCTGATTTAATAATCGCCTCAGTATTTACTTTACAATCCAGGAAAATCAGAGTAAACCTGGATCAAGACGATCGATCGGGATTTTATTAATATTAATCCCGATCCCCCAGTCGTAATATCAATACCGATCAAATCAATTGAAAAAAATTTGACTTGAGCGGGATTTGAACCCATGACCACAGTATTTTTAGCCAAGCGTCTTATCCCCTGAGCTATCACGCTGATAAATATTAGTATATTTTATTATCATGTTATATTTATATGCCTTTATCAGTTTTTAAATTGTTGTTATTTAATTGAAACTATTGTCGAACTTCATAATCGCTTTAGTCTTCTCCTTACAATACAACGCAGGAAAAAATAGTAATCCCAGATTGAGGCGGTCTACTAGAATTTAATCAATATTATTCCAAATCTGAAATAAATGTCTATAGTTGAGTTGATACTTTAGTTAAGGTTAAACTATAGTCAAACTTCATAATCGCTTTAGTCTTATCCTTACAACACAAAGCAGGAAAAAATAGTAAACCCGGATTGAGGCATTTAACAAGAATTTAATCAATATTATTCCAAATCTTAAATAAGTGTTAATATTATAGGTGAGTTAATACGTTGGCAAAGCTTTTTATTGAAATAGTCCTTCCAGATTATTTCTCTGCACTCTGCCAACTGACTTGTATTTTTAGTAGTTGTTTCATTAATTTATTTGTATTTAAATAATTTAAGCAAATAATAAGTTTAAGTGTAATGTCCATGAAATGGCTTCCGAAAGCGTTTTCTAAAATCAAATAAATATATTATTTAATCTAACCTAACCTAACCTAGTCAATATGTGTTCACTGTTCAAACATTAAAATTTCGTCTATAATTTTTGCTAAAGAACAAAGTAAAAACCTATTCTAAATTAAATAAATTTCAAACAATCACCCTTATACACAGTTCATTTAATAGTATATCCAATGGTTTGAGTCACAGAGCATTTATACTATTTTTAAAGTCTAACGTGTTGTAATGCGATCATAAAATAAGCACCTTCAACAACGAGTTTTGCATAAAAAGTAGTAATTTCTCGGTATATTTAGTATAAAGTCGGTATTAAATTGGATCGGCAACAGCTTCGTCGAACTGATTATGCCAACGCGTGAAAACAAAACGAAAAGCTCTCTAGAATGAGAACTTCTTTGTGTGGTCAATACAAAAAGATTATTGGTGTTTGCCTTGCTTTAAGTTACAATTACCTTAACAACCATTCTACACTCATTTGAATAAACTGCACTTTGTTGAACTCAACCAAGATTTTTTTGTGCAATCATTACGCGGATTAATAAATAAAAATAGTAAGAATTTCATTTAAATTTTACTGCATCAAAATATTAACGGTATCACTAGTTAATAATAATCCTCGGTCAAATAGATATTGGGTGATATAAATAATAATAAGAAAATAAACTTCTTCTGTTCTACGTGAACTTTCACATGCTCGTATTGTGTTTTATTCGTACTGAATTGTACTAGTTCTTCAAAAAGTGAAAAAAAAGAACTATTTATTTAATTTCATTTAATAAATAACAAATTTATATATGCACTTACCCAATACTTTAATATTGTTTGTATATCATACATATTTACATACACAATAAATGTAATTTAACAAATTTGCTCTTCCAAGATGCTTTTCAATGGTGGTTTTTATTTGAATTTAACCTTTTGGCAATCTAAATAAAATACACTTTACAATCCGGGAAATCAGAGTAAACTTGTCACATATACACGATCACATATAAGCAATTTTAATTAGTTAGATAACTATTTCATATATTTTACATTATATTCAATAACAATTTATTTATATAGAGATGCTTTTTGATATTTTTTTTCTTAAATATTGGTTTTTAAGACACAAAAACGTGTTAATTAATTGTTATTAGGTAATATTAACTATTACTAGTTACACAGGTCATCAACAGAGCGGATCTACCTGACTTAATGATCGTTTCAGTATTTACCTCACAATCCTGGAAATCAGAATAAACCTGGATCAAGGCTGCCGGGAATTTATTAATATTATTCCCAATCTGCCAGTCGTAATAACCGATCAAATGTATTTTTTTACTTGAGTGGGACTTGAACTCATGCAACAGTATTTGCAGCCACGCATCTTATTCCCTGAGCTATTACACTGACTAATCGATTGATTGATATTATCTTAAACGATGATAACAGGTGATTAAATTATAAACGTAGCTTCACACCAATCAGTTCGCTAATACATATTTTGGTGAAATTTCCGCGAGGACTTCCTGGTCGATATTGGATGGTCAGGTAGTATTCCTAACGTATAATGGTGTACACGTGTTTAATTAACTTGACAATATGTGTTCGTGTGAGATAAAGGATCGTGGTTTTGTCACTAATGAGGTGTTGAGACACGCGATGACGTAACGGTGAGGCTTTAACAAGAATAATAATACTAAGGCACTGGTAACTCACTAATTTGTGTGTTTGTTGCTTACTCAACTCCACATTTGCATCCTACAACTATTTCATATTTGACCACTTCACAATTTGTCATTAAAATTCCTATAGCTTTTTATTAATATGATATTATGGAGCAACTACCACAAATATCTCTTAATGAATACATTATTAGAATTGATCTAGATTTACGTCTTTAATCCGTTTTTCATGTACCAAATATAATGTTTATAAAACGTTGTTTCCTTAATAAATGTTAAATTACAATATTATGATATGTGCTATTTCATAGTTTTATTTCATAATAACTTTTATTTGTGTAAGTCTCTATTTAATTTTTAGGCTCTCTTCCATAACGCACGTGGATCATATTCCAAACAATTATCGTATATTAAGTTAAATATTACGCATACCAAATTGGGATTATATTAAAGACAAACTAAATATTCATTAGTTAGTTGTTCATTTCTTGCATGTAAATGTAAGAGTAAATTGTCATATCTTAAACAAAGGATTAAATATCGAACAAAATTATATCAGCCGGAATAACAAAAGAATAGTAACATTATGATTTGGATGTAAAATATAAATTATTATTAGTAAAAATAATAGATGTGCTAAAGTCAAACGAATATTATAATATTCTATTCCTATTTCTTATTAATGTACCTATATGAAGAAATTTGGCGTTATTACGTCTTTATATGGATTCATTACAATCCTTGAGGAAAATGGATAGAGCGATATACAGAAAAAAAACAAATACAACTTGTTTTGAATTGAAACAAAATAAAATATTTTTTATTGTAATTATGTAATGCCAGTACGATTACAAAAAAAATATTATGACAGTTTGTGAATCTTCGGTTATTATAATGAGTGAATATATGTTGTCATCATAGAAAAACAAAAACAAAATTCATTTTCAAGATCAAGTTCAAATGAATAAATAAAAACAAGTATGTTGTCATAACTCCTAAGGTCGCTGACCGTATTTGCATCAACAACAATTAATACAACTATTGTTGTTTCATGAATCCTATAACGTATGTTTATAATAATACAATTTCAAATTAGGTGATCAATCACCTAATAAGTATATTCGCAAGATTCTCAAACTTTTTAAAATAATAAAAAAATTGAAAAGTTTAACAAGCCGACTTGGACCATTAATGAAGGTGTGTTTGTGTTACATATTATATACCATTCCATAGATATAATTATTCTAAATTTAATAAAAGACATTTATAATCCTATATTTGTTTGGATGTGGCCTATCTCTGGCAAAAATAAATAACACCATCAATATTTACCCACAATCCAGTTAACTTGTCACAATGGCCGATCGTTTTAATTCGAGAAGGAAGGGAAAGGACCCATGAAAGAAAGAAGGCTTTAACCCATGAAAATAGTATTTATAGATATATTACAATATTAAACACAATATGTATAGTATAGGATAAATTTGAAATGAAGAATTTTATAGCAAGTATGATAAAATACATGACTTATTCGAATGTGTGTAGTCCCGGAACGTGGACGCGTCGAAGAGATCGCGCAGGGTTAATCACCCCGTACAGAAATTACGAGCCCATATATAATATAATTATAATATTGATGATATGTGTGTTTGTATATATAAAGTAGATATAATGATAATAGTGGGTAATGCGCAAATGAGGTGAACGCAACCGGTGGTGATAATTGACAAGTGCGATGATCGATTGACCAGAGCAATACATTAACAGCAGAACTAACCAGCAGCCGGTCCTCTGACTATCGTAAATATCAGCTTTCTTATAACTAACCTGAGTGGACCCATTCATTTATATATAACTTTACCACATTCTATATTGCTCAACATTATCCATAGCCTGGGTACTCTATTTCGAGCATTATACATTATTATCTTCCAGTACTCATTGCTAACAAAAGTTCTATTTCGTGTCGGAGCACTGATTTTATTGAATAAAACAAATCTGTTCCATGGAATTTATTTCCTTATCTATCACTATTTATTCAGACTATGACAAAATTCACTATACAGAAAGGCCCATTAAGATATTCTCAACTAATATCTAAAAAACAACACATTTCCAGTTAAGTATCCATATTTCGTTGAGGGACTATTTATGGAAGTTAAATATCTCTTTATAGAACTAAGCTCTCCGTTATTCACACATTATCTAGTTTTTTTTTATTTATTATTATACACCTGTTTTATCAAATAAATATAAGTATGCATAAAAGTTTATTTGTTGTAATGGTAGTGATAAAAAATTCAAAAAAAAAATATTATTATCCATTGTTAAGACCTTTATGCTAAGCTTATCATCTTCAAAGTTAAATATATTTAGAAGATTATAATTAATTGGGTTTTGAATGACACTAGCTTAGTCCATTAGAGAATCTGACTTATGTTTTACATATATAGAGATTATTTTATATACGCCTTGGGGGCTTTTTGGGAAGATTTTTTAGACACAAAAAAGTGTTAATTAATTGTGTGTCGGTGATCTTAACTATTACTAGTTATACAGGTCACCGACTCAATAATCAGTATTTACCTGACAATACAGGAAATCAGAGTAAACCTGGATCAAGACAATAGACTGGGATTTTATTAATGTTAATCCCGATCTTCCAGTCGTAATAATCGATTTTATTTTACTTGAGCGAGATTTGAACCCATGAGCACAGTATTTGTAGCCACTATTACTATTACACTTTTTTAGTATTGATATGATTATATAAAATAGACTTACTAGTTTAAATCCTCCTATATAATAAAAATGAAAATAATGTAATTTATAATATATTATGGGTATTTAATAGTAGTGTATTGTAGTCGAGTTGAAATTCCAAACGAACCTTTGATAACTTTCAAATCGCAAATGATCGAGTGTTTCCAACTAATTGGCCATAGAGTTGCGTCACTCGAATAACCAACTCATTTGCACTAAATTAACTAGAACCAATATGAAAACCAATACACCACTGATACAATTTCCTCAATTATAACGGTTTTAATAAAAGCCTTCACAGCACAAGAGAATGCTCAAATTCTATCTTCATCATTAAGTACTAACGGACTATCAAATAAAAAGCTTTCTTTTCATTCGAACATCGTTTATTATAATAAATAAATTAATCAATGTTTAATATTAACACAATTTTATAATGATATTTCAAATTGTTGATCGTGTTAACTTAATAAGTAGTATTCCGTATTAAAATATATTTTTAAAGTAATCTCTGAAAATGACTACATATTATTAGTCTCAAGTATACTTAGACTAGATAAAGATGCCTATAATAGAATACATCTCATCAGAATTTTCTAGTTTTTTTTTTGCTATATATTCTATTTAATCCAGTCGGCTTTTGTTTCAATTAGAACTAGTGTAAGCATTTTTTAAATAATAATTACATATAATCATAAGAAAAATTATTTTCTTTAAATATTCATGATAAAATGTCTTTCAATATTCTTTAATTTCATGAAATCATTTAATTCAAACATTATTCAAAAACCAAATTTGATTGTTTTTAACGGGTGGGGTAAAAGTATCGCTAACATTTTGATTGTTCGTTAGTTCATGTTGGTTATGTGAATTTTAGATTAGTTTCGCTTTAAGCATTGTGTTGTGTAGATGCCCAAATTTTGTAATGGATAAATATACACCATAAAACGAGCGGAAATATTTTACAATATTTATTTATAAAGTAACGAATTTGGTATCGAAACTCTTGCCCCAGATATTATACCAAATTATATATTTTTTAATTAGTTGTATTATTATGAAGTGTTATACTACGAAGATGTTTTTCCAGGAAAACATCATAATCAACTCTGCCTCATACTCTTCGGATAATCGAGGCTCAAATTTATAAGCATGTGAATTTCTACGAACATCCATCGACAAGATACACATTATTCAAAATGTATATGAAAGTTTAACTCGTACGTGAATATTTTACGATCTGATAATGCGACTCAGAGTGACAGGGGAATGTGCTTGAAGATTATTAAGAATAAATTGCTCATAGCCTGACTTTATCAATACTGAATTATTCCCTTAATCAATGTACAGCCTGAGGCGAGCCGTTATATCGTTGTGGATGGCCACATTCGTTGCTGAATTAAATTATCTATAGTAAGATACTTCAATTAATGTTTTATATACTCAATTAAGACGTACATCTCATCGGTTATGTGTAGGATAATTTAAAAAAAACATTATATGGTTGTATTTCAAGAAAATATGTACATGTACTGTGAAAAGACGTGAGGGAAATTTCCATGCTCGATGATCTTTGAATTTATTTTATGCTCCAATACTTAAACAAGATAATTGGAAAAATTTATTGAATTTAAATGCTTACTTTTACAATAATTTATAATTACCAGTAAATCCATTAAAACTATTTGATATATTACCATATTGAATTGCAAAATTCTTATATTGTTATCTATTAAATTTACCAGATAATAAAAAATAGCGTTAATATGCCTACATCGACTTAAATCAAATTCTTATCCTCAACATTTTTTAAATAAAAAATATATCTGTACTTTAGTTGCATTATTTTTAGTTCAAAGACGATTTTCAAATGTATTTCTAGTTTGGCTTTTTATTTTTGATACTTTTTTATAAATCAATCAAGTATTGCAGAAACATCCAAAGCGCTAAATAACTCTCTGGCATATATTATTTTTTTATTTTCACCATATATTATTTTCATCGTATATTTTTAATATTAATCGTTTCGCGAAAAAACTTTTAAACTGTAACAACACGACAAAACTTTCATAATAAACGGTGTCATTGCTTTATAGGAAAATATATTTAAAACTCACAATTTTTTTAAATAATTAAATCCGCTTCGTAGAACAATAGAATGTGTGTATTCTTTCAGAAAACATGTCTTTTTATGTTATTGAAAAAGACAAATATTTATTTTATATTAATTTAGTTGTTTTCCCACCAAAATACGCGCCTCCGTGCAAAGAATAATAATCAACTTTAAACTTGTTTTCGTAATATTTGGCGCTTGGGGTGTTCCTGTAATAATTGATTCAACTACCATGACATAAATCAACATTTAATATCCCTTATAATAAAATTATAATAATAAACATTATAAATAATATTTTATTCATAAGTTTAACATGGAATATTTGTATGAATCGTATGATGTATTATTATGGTAATAGTGTCGGTGTTTAACAGGTGAGTGAGTGTGACGAAGGAGGTTGCTTTGAGTCTTAGTCAAGTAGTGAAAAACCATCATATATGTAGGTTTGTGTCCTGTCATACATAGAATGTCCTGTTGGAGGTGAGGGTTCATCTATTAGGTTCGGATGACAGATTTAATTAGGCGTGTTAGCCTGTCCACCCCCATTTTGATTGACGCAACAAAACCTGACTTCGCATGCGTGTCACCCTTAATAAACCAAAAACCCTACTCCAACACACACCATTAACTCCTTCCTATTTGGAAATAATCATAATAATCCATTGAACAATCAAATATTTTCTGAAATTAATAGCCATTCATATTTAAATATGGGTACCTACATAAAGAGATTCATAATTATATGAAATGAAAAAGCATAAAACAAAATATCGCATATTTAAGCTAAACACATTATATAAACTTCAATGACTATTGATTTCATAATTGAGTTAAAAACAATTATTAAAGTATCATTAGCATTAGCTTACATTTATCAATTAATTGCTTATTATATTGACGTCTGGTGGAATACCATATTAAATAAATGTGGTAACTAGGGAAATTACAAATTATATTTAATTCACATTTATCACTTAATCAAATTTAGTTTCAACCAAATAATCTGTTATTTCTTACAGTTTTTATAATTTATTAATAAATGTTGTCAACTAAGAAATGGTTTTCTGTAGCTTTTCCGTGTTTTTATAAAACACGTAAGATTATTTATATAATTTCTACACCTAAAAATAGAGATTAAAACACATTATGTATTATTAACAATCATACATAATAAAAAAAGTATATGATTTCTCATAAATCTTATTATGTATTTCATTTCGTGTATTCTTAAACAAAATATTGAACTAATTAATTATCGACATCAAACCTTAGCCTGAATACTAAAAATTAATTATTGTATTTAGAATCCATGCAAAATATAAAACCTGAATTCATTAAAGATTGTTAACGAACTGATATTAAGAATAGACTATAATGATTAAAATTAGTAATTCCCCCCCAACATAGTAGTATTTTTATATTAAGCGATAAAATGTGGTAGACCTTTTTTCTGGTATCTACTAAGGATAACCATTATATAATTAGAAATTATATTGAATATACTACAATCCGGAAAAGAGTCCTGAGGACTTGGATTAAAATCTAGTGTCACGATTTGCTGAAGAACAGATTCTTAGGAAGAGAGATGAAGAAATGAGATAATATGATACACATGGAACAATACACCAAGGATCAGTTCGTGATATTAAACCATTCTACTTTTTTTTACTTTAATATTCTCTTAAAATTTAAAGAGTACCTTTTATTAAATTGAATATTTTTTTTAATAAATTTAAAATACATCCATTCTCAAACACTGCAACAAATAAAAGAAGGCTTTTATTGTATTATGCATATAAATATAGGTAGGACGACCTCCTGCCGTTTCCGTGACATATCTTCGATGGTATTTATTTAACTGCGATACCGATAAGTCATGTTACGAAATACTTTTTTATAAAAATAATAAAACATAACATATAAACTTAATCCTGACAGACAGACCGACATGATAATCGTGCTTCGGACAATAGCCTTATGTGATCGATGGTTTTACGTCAAACCGCCTTGTTCTTCAAACAATAAGATGAATATAATAAATCAAATAAATAACTAGAGTATAATAAAAACTATATCAACTTAACATAACCCTATTTATTATTTTTAATATTAAATAAGTCAAAAATTCATTTAGTTAACTACCCACCTATGCTATGTATGTTGTTTATTCTAATATTTATATTTGAATTTTTATATAATAATTAAAAATAGCGTAAACGTGTGGATTTCTCTGAGTTAAACATTATGTTTATAAAGTATCGTCCAAATCGATGTAGAATAAGTTTGATAATTGTTTTTATATTCATATACAACCCGAGGGGCTCTTTGAGAAGATTTTTATAAATATTGGTGTTTAGACAGTTTTAGGTAGTTTTTTTATATTCATTATTTTACACCTTGTTCTATCTAATGGTTAAATCTTTGGAGTATTCTTAAAAGTCTATTTATTTCTATATATTATATATTATATATTATATTCAAAAGAAGTGATTTTTTATACTTTGTGATTTTATATACGCCCCAAGGTTTTTTTGTAATTTAGGTAAGGTAAGGTAATTTAGATTTTTTAGACATTCATTATCTGTCAATGATCTTAACTATTCTAGTTACATATATCACTTACAAGAGAGTGGCTCTGCCTGATTTAATTAACGCGTCAATATTGACCTTACAATCCAGGAAATCAGAGTAAATATGGATCAAGACGATCAATCTGGATTTTATTAATATTATTCCCGATCTCCCAGTCGTAATAACCGATACAGTATTTTTTTTTACTTGAGCGGAATTTGAACCAATGACCAGGGCATCTATAGCAATCAATAAATAAATATAATTGTATGAAGTATGTAGACCAAACTTCTCATTTTAAGACATAATAAATAAAATGGTGCTAATATTCGGTGGTTGGTTGAAATTCTCGGTCGTAGTTACATTCTCTCAAAAAATGTTTAACAATTTTGAATGGTATTTAATTAATAAAGTTATAACAGTGCATTTTTTTAATCGATGACCATAGTATTAAGGATAAAGATTTGTATAATTTCTATTAATGATACATTTATCCTTAATATTCAAAATGGAAACGCAATAGTATATTCATACGACCTTCTCCATAAATTCTATAAGGAATTAATTAATTTTAATTAACTGTTGATTAATAAATATGTACCATGTAAGGATTGGCGTGGATCAAAATAGCTACCGAAATATCCATATAATAATAAATTTGTTTGAGATGTATCCAATAAATATCCAAATATGTGTCGCTAATTGGAAGAGCCGTGCCACTTTTGAGTTTAGGCATTCGAAAAAGGCGTAACCGAATTTGGTAACTTGCAATAAAATCCACGTTTGGCAAACTTTAAAACGAACTTCTCTTTGGCTCAAAGGTTATGCCAAAGTTTTAATGACGTGTGTATTAGCACTTCCCCTCTCGACCACCCACAGCCACCCCCTGTTTATCATTATTCATTATTTGCCATGTGTGACTTCGATATCTGAAGTCTGAAAAGATACAGCCTGAAAAGTTTCGCCTTATTCAAATTAAACAAGGTGCAGGAGCCCAGCCAATGCGTAGCCCCCCGTCAAATTGGCAACTTTTAATTCCCTATTTGTGAATATTAAACCTACATTATTATATCTGAAAACGACAATATCAAAAACACATATTTAATTCTCGCTTTTCAAAAAATACAATCCTATTTTAATAAATTACCTAGAATTTTTCTTAAAAAATACACAGTGTACTTATTTAGGATCATGACCTGTTTAGCCCTGTCATTGAAGAAAATTCCCGTATTTTCCCACAGGAATTAAGTATGGCCCGTATCACAGAAGTGTCATGACAACGAGTTAACCTCCCTTAACAATGCAGTATTGTTGTCGACAATCTTAGGCCTTTTCGATCGATCGTCACACTGATCTCATCTTTAACGGTTCACTATTCATGTCTATTTAATACCAAATATATTATATACAAAGTACTTGATCGATAAATTATTCTTCAATTTGATGCAATAATTACATCTCCTAGTCTAAATAAATAAAAAATAATTTCAGCTATTTTTCGTTAGTTGAAAATAATAAGGGCGGAGGAAAGAATGGAACTTTCCCAGGAACCAGGTTTTACTCCACCAGAGTGAACTTTAGTAGATGTTAAAAAAGGGGTTGAAAAGCAGATTTTCAATTGCTTACAATTAGTAGAGCATTGCGCGGATTACATTTTTATTATATTGCTTTATAATGTGTTAAAATGTATTATTATATTTGAATTTTCGGATATTAACAGAATCTTATAACATAATAATATTAATAAAATAAAATTTCTGTTACTGTGAAATTTACATATATAGTTTTCCCCATGAATGATAAGTGTAAATGTATATAATATAATTTTTATGTAAATATCAGCGAGTTGAGTTGAAATAAAATCATCAAATAATAGAGAGCTCGAATATGTCAAAGCCCTTCATTACGCCCACTTGGACTAGGTCTGATAATAAATTGATAGTTTTACTTTTTAGAGAGCATTTCATTGTTTTACTCAAATTAATTTTTCATCATTATTATGAATTATTCGGATGATTTTTTATTTTCTTTTGAACATTCATTAGTGATTTTTTTTAAATAATACCTGCGTTTTGTTTTTATAACCAATTAATCAATCCGATAAAAACTACGCCTATTTGCACAATATCATTGGCCCTTGTGTTGCATAATCGTAAAGGTGATCTATTTTTTCATTGTTTATGAACTAAATAGTTTTGTTTGTATAGTTTATAAAGAATAAAATTTAAAGAAGACATCACTTGTGGCTGGATAATTTGAAATAAGTGATGGTTTTTGGTAAAAAGTGGCATAGAGATGAAATATTTAAGAGTTAGTTAAGAGGTGTGTTAGTCGTAAATAAGGCTGTTGTTGTGAACAATTATAAAATGGTGAGTCGTAAATATAGCGTGGCCGAGAGGCTTCCCCGGAATTAACACCTTCTATGCCGCGCGCACATTTATTTCCGACATTTACGACTTTTTTACCCTATTAAATATACCACAACCAGTGCATTGCCGCTTTTATTTGCGTATAAAAACGCAAACATATTCAACAATGCCTAATTAAATGTACGAATCCAGATTCAGCTCCAATTCTGACTCGGTATGTGAAGAAATAATTGCTCGATTTATTTAAACATGTCAAATTAATTAATTTCATATTTCTTTTAGCGTCAATCTGAACCAGTTTTTTATTAATAATAATAAATTTATTTAATTACCTTTAAAATTACAACATCAATGGTCAGATTGACAAGGGTAGTTTGACAACTTGAATATTTTCAGTCAACGGATCTATTTTTTAATTTGTGTTTTTATTAATTTCTACTATTTATTACTAACTATTTATTTATGCCCCAAGAAGATTTTTTGAGAGGGTTTTTTGTACACAACAATGAGTAAATAGTCTATCGGTGATCTCAACTATTACTAGTTACACAGGTCACCGACTTAATAATCAGTATTTACCTTACAATCCAGAAAATCAGAGTAAACCTGGATCCAGACGATTGATCCAGGTTTACTCTGGCGTAATATTTTTTTCAACTAAGTGGGAATTGAACTAATGACGTATGTACCTCTATTTATTTACCTCACATTAACTCCAATCCAAAAAACTGTACTATAGAAAATGACTTTTTGTAGTATAACATTTTTACAATATTCACTTAAAGTTAAGCTATTTAAAAAAAATGTTTCACGAAATTTATTTCCAAAATATTACGTAAAAAATGTGGAAATTACATCAAACAAATTTCGTTAAATTATAACATCGCCCAGAAGTTAACACTGTCAACAGGTAATCTATTTTTTAATCAGGATGTAAAATAAACGATGAATATTTAGAAGCCTACAAATCAATAAGCACTTATTTAGATCATAAATTAATTTAAAAAAATTAGAATTTTACTAAATTAATATAACATTAAATCCCTAAAAGCCCACTCGATTGATTGACATGACAGTGTCGAAGGAGCGAATAAGTATTTGAATTGTCATCTTCAGTTTTCCAGTGTGGAAGAAGAAGAGAGATCCTAATTCGAGTAGTCGTCGCTTGGGGTGGATATGTCACCCCTTGTGATACGTTAAACATATAGACATTGAGAGGGTGGCGGTTTGTGAATGGGGCGACCCGCAAAAGGTTTTCATTTAAAAATAAATGTCCTCCAACACCGTTTTTATAGCTCTGTCAACCCCGAAGTCTGAAAACAGGTGCGAATTTATCTTTCAAAATTGATGACAGATTTCAGAACATACGTATGTAAATGAATATCTAATAAACTGATATCGTGCTTCTTTATAAAATAATGATTCCCAGAGACAAATATCGACACGTATCATTATATTTCATCTCACGTATCGACACTTTCATATTTCGCCGAAGAAATTAATTAAGAAATTCAATACTCGTGTTCAATATAACACCGCTGGAGGCTTCTAATTAGGCCTATCGAACAAATAAGCATATATGAGAGAAATTTCAGAATCGGGAGAAGGACCAATAAACAAGCTTTTCAAAGTAATTTCCAGAACGAGCGTTTAAAAAGGATTCGATAATTAAATGTGAACAGGCTCGTAATTGGAAAAGTTTTTAACGGCAAATTTCTCCCATGGATTTTCCCCAATATATATATATATATATAGTCATATAATATATACACATATAAAATGTGTTTCCTTAATCATCATCAGCCTTTTGTTAAATACACATTATCACATCCCGGTATTCTTGGAAACTCTCTTTTGTTAACGATTGTATTTCATATTGCCAATTAGTAATATTGGGTGTATGTATTTATATCCAAATTGTAAATTAATCATAATAGAAAATTTATCTTATTTTATGATCGGTGAATATGATTTTTTAAATAGTCCCAAACCGTCACGGCATATAATATATCTAAAAAAATCCGTCTTCAGTATCCTTTAAACACCTTAGTATTTAAATGCTTTATTTGCTCAGTTGATAACAATAAAAATATCATTTGAATGTTCATATAATGTCATAGCTTTTTATGACACACAATTTCTTTATTGAATATAATTTACATGCAATGTTTTCATATATTATGGGTTTATGTTACAATATTAAGTTTATAGATTAAGTCTTTTACTTATTATATTACGGAGTACAATCAATTGGTAATTAAAATAATTAATGAGTCATAACATATTTTATGGGCAAAATACAAAAACCCACTATATAATACATAATAAATAATAATAATAATAAAATACTTAATACTATACGAATAAAACAAAAATATTGTGAAAAACAAATATCATTAAAATCATTAATGACTGTGGAGATAGACAAAATCAAATGTGTTTGTGAAAAAAGATATGTTAAAGATTTTTTTGGAAATGTCGCAATGTCATAGCTTCAAATTAAAAAATAATACTGGAATAATATAAATAATATCCCAAATGAGCGACCAAAAAAGCTTTTTCAAAGGAGCTCTTTCGGTACAACAATAATAATTAATCCCTTCCATATACTATTTAAAGAATATTTATTATTGATTCCGGGATATTCTATATAATGGAATACAACCTGTCCCATGCGTACACTTCCATCAAGATAAGTTCTACAAGCTAATGTTTCTTTTAAGAACACGTGTCTTCATAAGATGATATTATGTTTTAAAAATGAAGTGATACTTCTTCAGACACTCGATACAGAGTTGGCTGAAACTTGAATCTGTGATGTTGTATACTCTTTAACGACGATAGTGTTGAACCGAGAGGGTCGAGTTCTCTTTACGATTCATAAATCTCGTACAAAGTTGAAGTTTCGACCACCGCAGTCCGCCCTCGACTTGTTTGTTATTCACTTTTATTCCCATAGCCCAGGACATTGTAAACGAGCCGGAGATATTAGAAGAGGCATCCTTACTGACTGACAGATTTATAGGTGTCGGGACAGGTGAGAAACGAGTTGGACACAGCCCCATACTTATTTGCAAAGATCCGTAATAAATATGAGTTTTCATCCGATTTATGAAATTGGTTAAGGCCGACTCGCATTTCACAATTTAGTGTGAATGTTTTTTACTTGGTTCCAGGAAAATTATACCAGGGTGGTCCTTTATCAAATGGTCCCAGATCGTTTTGTAAATTTTACGACACCCTCTCCTGGTTCCTCGATAACTCTTTAAATTCCAGCCGACACTTCTACATCATAGATTTATTGGTCTGATGCATACGAATCACAGCCATACGCGTGCCTTGTTAATTCGAAAACCCTAAACTATTTAGTATGGATCATGTCGAACAAACGATACGATGTGTGAGGTACAATATCAGGTACTAATTGACAACTAGAATTTATAGATCAATAGTTTCCTCTCATTTCCTTGTTCACAAAAAGTGAATTTTAAAGTCAGATAGACACGCGTGATATTGTGGGCATTTTCATATATTCAATTATATTTTTGATCAATAGATATGTGCCAAAATAAATATACGTAATTACTGGTACATTGACTACAACAGGTAAACTAAACCTATACATTTTTCAATTAGCATATTAAACATTTTATTTTTATATTGCCATGCCACGAACTGATTGTCAAGAAAATAAAAATTATTAAAATTTAAAATTCATAGGAATTTATTTATTTAAATTATATCAAATGACCCCATATATAATAATTAAAGGTACAAAATAAATATTTGTAAAATAGCCATATTGCCTTATTAAAAAATCATTCATTGTTGGTAATAATATTTTATCAAAAAATAATAATCAAGAGTCAGTGAAATTACTTAAAAGTTATAAATGATTAATATGTGTAATCGGTATATGAACTAAATACATTCCACTTATCAATCGGTAGCCACTTTCAATTCCAATTAGTAATGATTTTTTTTATTAATCCACTGGGTTTTATTGGAAATACTCATATGAGAGATAAAAAGCAAGATGCAATTTGCGGTTTTCATTCTTTCGTAACTTCCGAAATTAATTCCGTTTTTGGCAAGAGTTTCTTAATTTATGGGACGACTATAAATTTCCAATCGGATCATAGATAGCAAACATTTCAGCGAATATAAAAGATGCCGAAACTAGATTATCAGACTTTTTAAATTAATTAATTTGGCCTTGATAATCAATTAAATGAATATTACTATATAATAATCACTAATTTCTTTTAACGCAAATAAGCTTATATAATTAATTATTTTTTTATCTGTAGTCTGTATTCAGTACACATTGTAGTTGATTACCTGATTTGAATATTTTATTAGAAAAAACACCTGCTTACTTTTTTTTACTGAATATCCACTGTGCACAGGCCATACAACGAGTCTGAGTGATACAATTAGTGTTGCCCCAGTCAAACTCGTCTGCTCGGGCCACCATCTTGATATTTAAATTCGAACTTAACAACTATTAAATCTGTCAGTTAATGAGATATTTGCAGTAAGAACATTATAAACATATAATAGAATGATAGGACGAAAACACAAAACGTTTGTTTCGAGATTAGCATCATTAAAGTGTGTATTTTACAATTATAAAATGAGTAATGTGTATAAAGAGAAAAACGAGAATTCGGATTGCACTTAAAAAATTTAAATCCCATCATAATCTGCATGGATAGCAGAATCTATTTTTTTTCGTAAAATCCATCCTGTATCCCCCAGATAAATAAATAAATGGACTTCACATTTTGGTATTTTAACGCGAATTCGCACATTTGACTTCTTGTCATCTTGCCATAGATATAAACATAAGATATCGCATGATTGGCTTAATGCGTGTTTAGTTCAAATACATCAAGTAGCCAAAAACATGAGTTACCTGGCAAACATCTCTCTTCATATCTTCAGTTATATTTTACAGTAAAATGGGTAAATGGATTGTTACTACATGTCATATGGACTCAAACATACACTCAAATACATCTAGGCTCGGTTTATACCCCTGACTACTTCTTTAAGATGTTTAAAATATTATTGCGTTATAATCGCCAACGTATTGTCACAACCACTCTCAGTGGTCACTAGAGATGTGTTGAGTGAGGGAGACACACTTATCCTTTATCGAATAGGAGAGAAGAGTGCAACAATACGGGTTTACATCTATGCATCTCGCGTTCCAGTTTTCCGCAGTGGAATAGACTATTGGATGAATGTATAGGTTTGTATGATCAAACTTGAACTGATCTGTCGCTTGATTGCGATATATTTTTTTAATATAATTATATAAATTGTCCTGATAACAGTTGCCGACTCCAGCTAGGCCTGGAATGGAGACAGCGGGCTGTATGGGCGGAGTTGGAGTTGCGGTACAGATTTTGCATATTTGGATTATTAATAGGTGAGTGCGAGATCATAGGGAGACGTGCCAGACACCATAACTCTACCACCATATCGGCTGCCAGCCAGTACACCACGATTTATATCTTCCATTACTATACTAACAGACCACCAGTCATAGTAGTAGTAGTCCTCTCTATTAAATTATTACATTTCAGCGATAAGCGCATCGTGAGAAACCGCCTCGACTTCGATTAATTCCAGATAAAACTCACAGTTTCCGCTCCGGCTGGGAAATATCTCTAAGGTGACTGGATTTGGGATACACTAACTATGCACGTTCTGCGATTATCTCCCATATGCACTGCTATAACTCCCTTAATTAAATACCGTTCAAAATTGTTAAACATATTTTGAGAGAATGTAACTACGACCGAGAATTTCAACCAACTATCAAATATATCAGCATTTTATTCATTTTGTCTTAAAATGAGATGTTTAGTCTACATACTTCATACAATTATATTAATTTATTGATTGCTATAGATGCCCTGGTCATTGGTTCAAATTTCGCTCAAGTAAAAAAAAAATACTGTATCGGTTATTACGACTGGGAGATCGGGAATAATATTAATAAAATTCCGATCTATCGTCTTGATCCAGATTTACTCTGATTTCCTGTATTATTCGGTCGATACTGAGGTGATTATTAAGTCGAGTTGACCTGTCTAACTAGTAATAGTTAAGATCACCGACAGACAATGAATGTCTAAAAAACCTAAATTACCCTACCTTACCGTAATTACAAAAAACCCTCGGGGCGTATATAAAATCACAAAGTATAAAAAATCACTTCTTATAAAACAAATAATCTTTTAAGAATACTCTAAGGTTTTAACCCTTTAAATCTTAAATAGAACGATGTGTAAAATAATAAATTAAACACCGATAGATTAACGAATTAAAACTAAAATTTGTTATTATAAAAACTTCTCAAAAAACTCCTCGGGGCGATTATAAATAAATAGATATTTTATCAGTAGAAGTAAAAGATAATAAGTAAAAGACAGATATTATTATTACACCATTGAAGTTTTCAGAAAATATACCCACAAATACATATAAAAATAGGAGTATTTTTGACTACCTGGAGTAGAAAAATAATAAGTAGACTACTCTTGCTCAATCTTTATTAAATTAAATCATATATTTATACCAACCTAATCGCATATTTTTTTATTTACAATTAATAAAATAAATGATTTAATATTACTGGGACCCATTCAATATTTTGTTCTTATAATATTGTTAGAATACAATGTGTGTATTATAAACAATAAAAAAAATAAGCGAACAAATAAAATGTTTAAAACATAATTTCTATAAAGATAATTTCCTACTCATTCAATGGGTAATGTTAATGGATAAAAACAATAAAACCATGTTATTTTGATTGAGGATGTCCATTAAAAAATAAACAAATGGGACATTGTTTTACCACAATGACCATATTTATTATCTTTCCAATAACATGTTTTTAACAGGATGTGTACTTACAGTGGTTGGTTTTTAGATAGTAGTATATGATTTTATTTGATAGTAAGTTATTCATAAATGATTTTTTCGCAAGCATTTGAATATTTTTTTAGTACTTAATATGATACTAATCTCATTGTATGATACAATAATAATATATCCTTTGTGAAGTATGAGCGTTTCTCACGGTGATAACGTGTTAGGAAATGCTAATATTTGTTCTCGGACGTGTTACGATACGACAACATAATAATAAATTATATTACAAACCATGATAACATTTTATATAAAAAATATTTAACAAAATAAATAATTTCGTTTATAAAATTGAATCGGCTTAAAAATGAACCAGTTTCTATGAATATTCAATTCGTTACGGTGGCTTGTGCAATCAAAGGACTTATCTTAAATAGAACTCATTTTAGATTATCGTTTAATTAAGACCAAATGCCGTTAAACTCATTTAGATAACACACTGTCGACATATCCAGAATTCGAGGAAAATAACCACTTTATTTCATTGTGGGCGTGTAATTTTTCTTAATTACCCGAAAATATACCGGCACACAATAATGTATCAAACTAACTTCCCGTATACAAATAAGATCATTACACGTGACAACCAAATAAATGTTTTGCCATTATTCATAGCTGAATTTTTCTACAACTGTGTTATTTTATATATTTCACGGTTCGTGAAATTCGTATGGTGAATAATTAATAGCATATTAAAATATAATACCCGTGATGGACGATGCCGCTTTATCATAGACATTGTATTTTTTGATAACAAATGTTACTTGGAGTTAAATTTTAATTACTTTTCTTGATACTAGCATTAGTCAAATGTGATTATAATCTTTGGTAGATTTAATTTAGTGAATAAAATAATCAAACTGCGTTCATTTTAACTGAAAAAGCAGATCTTAAAAAGAGATATGCACGGAAACATCAATTTCAACTAGTATAATTAAATATGTAAATAATATGGTGTTACTTACGTTTCTTTTTCTTAAAATGTATGAAGATAGATCATGCATGTGATAATTTTACAACTGAATTGATGGTTATTAAATTCTGAATTTCTATTTTAAATCCCTATATTTATCATAATAGAAAAACAACTCTTTAAAAATTTACCGCAAGAGTTTTTAAATCTAATTTTTTTTTAATCACTGGAAAATAATATAATAATAATAATGTAGACATATATTTACTTGTTAAGTTTATCATAATTAAAAGTTTAAAATGGCTGAAAAAACATCCCAAAGTCAAAAAAGTGTATGCTCAGATATAAAATTATTTACGTGCAGTTTTTTTACAAGAAATATTTAAAAATAATAAATTTATTAGGGGTTTTTATAGTATGTATACAATCCAAGAATTTTTAAATAATTTTAAATTATTACAATATAAATTTGACTATTATTTACTGTTATTATTATTAAATTTTTACTGTTGATATGTAGATATATTTTGTATTTAACCGATTTGTATTTTCAGAAAATTTTAAAAGAAAAGCTGAGTATAACCTCATGAATGAATAAAAAATCACAATTATATTAATTATTGTGTTTTTTTTTAAAAAAAGGTAAGAGACTTGTTTAAAATGCGGGGCATTGTTCTGCTTAAGTTATATGACATGATAGCGTGTAAATGTTACAGTGAATCCGTATTATTAGTCAAAATATATTTGCACTGGTGAATATATATCTTTTCTGATATATGAAAGATACAAATCAGTTAAAATTCAGTTAATCAAATTCGGAAAAATTTCTTAAAGCATATGAGAAAACTGCCCAAATATAAAACAAATTTAAGAGTAAAAGGTTTCATAAAATCTTTCATACCCAACCAAGTCATTTGACTTCTTTCACCACAAAACAAAGATTTAAACTTTGACTTTGTTTAAGCATTACCGATCGATAATTGACCGATAACTCAATTTTGTTTAACTGATCACATTTCTAAGAAATATGTAACATTAATTCATTTTAATATTTTAAATTATTTATTATTATTATTGATGAAATTTGGCTAAATAATAAGTGTAGTGCAAATATGGTTAAAACCGATGTTTCAATTCAATAAAGAAAGCTTCATACAAAAATTGATAGCAGTCTGGATTCTGGAAAAATGAAAGTGCATTTTGAATCAATCAATTATATTGTATTTGTATTTTAACCAATTAATATGTGCATTTTAAATGAATCTGCATTGCTCAATCTTAGGGTTACTTTAAGTAGTCATCTTTAAAGCACACTATTATTCCGATATCATTTTAGTGAAAATATAATCTACTCAGTAATAAATACACATCCAATGTACCAAAAAAAACATGTAATTTAGAAACTGATAAACAAAGCCTATTATAATTTCCTTCAGTGGAAATACAACATATTCGGATATGTTGATAAAACTTCAGTGAAAATATATTCCCACAAATAAAACGAATTCACCGTAACATTTATATAATTTGGGTAGTACATTCAGTGAATAGTCATGTCATTTTAACAATAGGCACCTGTGTAATGTCATTAGATAACATCAAAAATATATGTTATGTTCTTTACATCCGCACTACACTATCGCTAACACCTATAAATACTCACCTGAGTGAGCCATTTATGTCTTGAAAAAAAATACTAATTCTACATACCTTATAAAAATCCATCTTGAATTCTTGATACGCTTGGAATCAGATTAAAATATCAATTAATGAATACGGTAGGTACTTATTATGACCGTATGCATATATACTTTTAAATGCTATAAATACATTCTGCATCCTTGGAATATATAATAAAATAATATTATAATCTCG
This sequence comes from Agraylea sexmaculata, assembly GCA_022606485.1. Classification (NCBI taxonomy): domain Eukaryota; kingdom Metazoa; phylum Arthropoda; class Insecta; order Trichoptera; family Hydroptilidae; genus Agraylea; species Agraylea sexmaculata. Next base: position 29,206 of record JAGTTH010004552.1, read on the forward strand.
ATAGTGCTAAACTGCTTTGAATACCAAAACAGCCTTATAAAGGTCAACATATGAATTTTAAAGGTATCTTTGGGCTGAATAAATTATAGAAATATTTATTAATAGTATTCAAAACATAATTTTTGGCATCACACACTTTTCTTTTGCACTCATGTTAGTCTCAATTACTCCTATAGGAATATACCAATTAGACAACGGGACATTCCAATGTAAAAATTTATTATTTAAAAATATGGGAAAGATAAAATTGAAAATTAGTTATCTAATTATATGTATATACTTGTATAAGTATAAAAATTTAATAGAGTAATTTTGTCATAGTAAAATTAATATATTTTACAACAAGTAACAACGGCGACTAAAGATCATATCGTGATCCTTGCAACTACTCAAATGTTTGTCGAAACACTCTGTGATTGTTCACTTTATATTTAATGTTAACTAATTTGCTTTCTTGTGGAATTTTTAATTGAAAAATATTACATCAAAAACTTGTGTATTTAATGTTAATGTTTCTATTAAAAAATGTATGTAAGCTTTGGGGTTATCATAAATTCCAGGTGATGGACCTCCCGGTATTGACTCTTTATAATGTGAGCACGCTGTAAAGAATGTCAAATAGGTGGTTATTGAATCAGTAATGGATGAAGTAATTTGCGTATAGTTAAACAAGTTAATACAATATAAGTGTGTTGTGTTGTTGAGACATTATACACGATGTGAAGGAGAACCGAAGCGACACGATATAAATTTGGAACAAGCCGAGGAACACCACTCTGCAATGCGTTATTATACGGATACACCTCCTTTTGCATTGCCCACACTATTAAAAGTTACACTCAAACTTTTAAATCAAAATTTATTATCATATTCACTGTCGAATCCTTAACTAAAATGGGTGGCTATTACGCAATTGGTACCACCTATATACATACATATCGCCTGCTCCAGCGTATAATATCGTAAGTGCAAAATAAATATGTGTGCTCTTAAGTCTTTATGTAACTGAGCCACATTATATGGCATGTATGAAACGTCCAAAAAATTGATTTTCAATCATTATTTATCCTATTAAGTGGGACTTTTTCGAAATAGTAAAATAGTCCTATTTGACCGGCAACTAATGTAGATTCATCGATTATCTATAACACATTTCATGTCTCTGTCAATGGAAGGTATTTAATCGTAAAATTTTATTAGTTATAAATAATAATTAAACCGAGTGACACGTGACAGGCAGTGTTACCAGATTGAATATGTGGCTCAGTTCCATAAAGACTTACGAGCACACAGATCTTTGTTGCACTAACGATATTATACGCTAGAGCAGGCGATATGTATTTATTAACAGGGCATACAGTGAATCTGAGTGATACAGTTATTGTTGCCTCCATCAAACTCACCTGCTTGGTACACCATCTTGATATATAAACATCCAGTTGTATAGCCTGCTAATATAGGATCAGTGGTATCAATACCACACAATCGTATTCCTTATTACAAAGCGTCCTGTTATTTTTTTTATTTTTTGGGGGGGAGTCAGCTATTCTTAAATTGTTTTATGTAGTAGATATGACAAAGATCTAATTCGGACAAACAAAGTGATGTATCTACTTATTTTTTTTTAACTTATTGCAAGCTCATAATACGAGATGATTTCAATAAATATTATAATATGTAAAGAAAAAAATATCAAAAATTTTGTATTTAGTAACAATGTATGTAGAAATAGAAAAATTGACGTGTAAATCGTTTAATTTTTTTTAATAGTGGAAACATGAATAAGATTTTCATAGCTTTATAAATATCTTCAGATATACTGTAAACGAATGTGATTATTATAACTAGACTAACTATAACGTAAACCACGGAGTAAATCTTGAATTAGGGTGACACTCTGTTTTTAATATTTAAATATATTTTTATTAATAATAAAGTTGAATGGTAGACAAATTTTATATTTTCTGCAAAAGTTGTTTCCCAACATTTAATTTAATCAACTTGTTTGGTTTTCTTAGAAATAATCTTAAGCAGTAACATGCACTAAACACTATAAAATATAAATTTAAAAAAATTCTATTTTAATATTTAATGCCAAACAACGTTATGATGTCTAGTTCTACAAAGTTTGATCAATTAGGAACACTTTGCTGTGATATTGTATGAGTATGGTTATTTATTTTTATTAAAATAATATAAAAGTTTGAGAAGGTGTGTAAAATGCAGAGACACGACGTCCAGTAATTGGCTCTTGTCATCGCTGACCGTCGGCCAATCAACTTCATTAACATCATATTAAATCACCACAACGACACAACACCACATCACCTCAAATACAATAATATTCTATAAATAATAACGCTTATTAACGATTTTATATATTTTATTAATCTTGATACTTAACTTTTTTTAAGCACACAAAGATATTTTAAATTAATTTATGTCATATAATTTACAAACCTCAATCGTAGAATCCAAATCCAATCTGAAAAAAAATTGAAATCTTATTAAATCAGTGTATTTATTTATTTTATCACCAGCATAATAGCTCAGGGGATAAGAAGCGTAACTACGAATACTGTGGTCATGGGTTCACATCCCGCTCAAGTCAAGATTTTTTTAATTGATTTGATAAGTTGTTACGACTGGGAGATCGATAATAATATTAATAAAAAAATCCCGATCGATCGTCTTGATCCAGGTTTACTCTGATTTCCTGTATTGTAAGGTAAATACTAATTATTAAGTCGGTGACCTGTGTAACTAGTAATAGTTAAGATCACCGACAGACAATTAACACGTTGTTGTGTATAAAAAAACCCTCTCAAAAAAGCTGCATCAGAGATGTAGGTTCTCTGGTATTCCAGACGACTGTTTTACTGATAATAAAAAAATTAAAAAATCTTAAATTTTAAGGAAGTAAGATATATTGTAGAGTTATTAGCTAGTATTGAATTTCACGTATATTCCCCATGTCAACTTGACGGAAACAAGACTATCTGAATGTTTTTCCTCTTGTCACTTAGCCATTTTTCTTGATGACAGACCAATCTACCACTTTTCTTAAACTCTCCAACTTATCAGCTTACAATATTTTTTTTATTAATTTAAGCATACAACTCTTATCTCAACAATTTTCTATTAGTTGTTTTAACAAACGATAGAGCTACCAATTAAAACCTATATACGTCAAAACTGTAAAAGCACACCTGAAGACAGACAGACAGTGATATGAAAACCACGATGAGATAATTATCAATAAGCTGAGCTGAGCACTGAGCAAATGCTAGTTGGTAATCTGTGAGATTTATTAAATTGGAAGAACATGTCATATAAATATTGGACAGGCGGGTAGTGTGGTCAGGTTAATTTATAGTTTGTCACATCTGGCAAAAGTCCAAGGCGTCTCCAGCTGCTGTGACGTATCGCACTGTCCACTTTATCATAGAATTCCAACAAGATTTTCCCAAATTATTTCATTAAGAGGCCCTCTTCCTATTTTAGAATCGTTCATATAACGCGTGGGTGTTCCTCTAGCGTGATTTGACTCGCCGTCCAATTAAAATACTTGCCGTATATTTTTTTGAAATTATTTCACAACTTCATATGACGCACGTTTCACATATTTGTATTTTGAATTATTAAAGTATTAGGGGACATGGTGTTTACGCAATAGACCAGTAAAGGCACATCTATTCATATTAAGATGAAAATTGCTCACAGTGCTATTTCCATCCTTACTTGCTTAACCCATGACCTATTATTTTCATCGCTATCAAAAAGTTAATAAACAATACTGAAAGCGATTCTCATCTCCAATATTATGTGGTTTATGCTACGCTGTATCCGCATTACAGACACAATCCTTGAAGATCAATTAACATTAAATTGATTTTCGCATTGCTAGATTCTCATACTCTCGACATATAAGGAATTCGTATTTTTTTTTTTTTTTTTTTTTTTTTAATTATTAAGAGAACACAGTCGTCTGGAATACCAGAGAACCTACATCTCTGAAGGAGCTTTCTTTGAGGAGGTTTTTATACACACAACGTGTTAATTGTCTGTCGGTGATCTTAACTATTACTAGTTACACAGGTCACCGACAGAGCGGCTCTGCCCGACTTAAATAAAATAAATAATCGCCTCGGTATTTTTACCTTACAATCCAGGAAATCAGAGTAAGCCTGGATCAAGACGATCGATCGGGATTTTATTAATATTATTCCCGATCTCCCAGTCGTAATAACCGATCAAATCAATTTTAAAATTCTTGACTTGAGTGGGATTCGAACCTATGACCACAGTATTAGTAGCCACGCGTCTTATCCCCTGAGCTATCACGCTGGTATCGTTTCGTATCGTATCGTATTATAGAATAGCAGACCTAAAAAAAATTTAAATGATTTAGAAATTTTCAGAACATGCATTCGTCTTTCTAAGGAAGATATACAAGTCTTTGTACGAAAATTAGCCACAAAATTTTACATAATTTTTTTTTTTACGTACTACTAGGTAATACTAAAGTGCTGCTACATATTTTATCTTCCACATTTGGCTTCAAATTATTCAACATTTTTATTAATTATTAGTAAGTCCGAATCGCTTCTTCCTGTATGTACACTCTTACTTTGATAAATAAATTTAAAGTGGCGAATACATATAGTGTAGATGATCTGGGAAACCACACATTACCTAAAGCATTCTTCGTCATACGACCAGATTATTATGATTACACACAGATACAGGGCCGTATTCAATATAATAGTGTGTTAGTGAGTCGTGCTAGAATGTGTGTGTACGAATAGACTAGAACTTGGTAATATTGGTTTACACCTATAGACACCGCACTTAACACTGTAACCACACTATTATATTGAAGTCCATAGTTCTGAATTGTTGCGATGTTTAAAGTCAAGCGACAAATAGTGAAGGGATCGTAGATCATTGCGCTGGTTTATTGTATAAAAACAGCGTGAAGTGTTGGTAATAACGACGGCAAAGGCGGTGACGATAATTAGAAGTTTAACGAGGCACATAAACAGTTTAAGTGCGGACTAAGTGAGTGCAGGCAATTAAGTCAGACTGGACCAGTAAGGGGTATTGATTTTTATTCATCATCCATATCAGATAAGGAGGTGTCTCTCAAAATACATAACCCCAATCAGACGCTAATTTACAACCTCGTAAAAAATAACGAGCCGACGGACAACTTCGACTTGAAAAAACACCGACTAGGACACATCAACAACATTTCACTGACAGTCAAAAAACATATATCAAAAATTAAACAATACACTTACTATGGCTAAACTCATATTTCATAAGCGCGGATAATCCTTAAAATTCATCCGATAATTTATATATATAAATATATATTTACATGATACGTATTTTTTTTAAAAGAGTTCCAGTTAATTAAATATACTTTATGGTGTCAATAGACTTCAAGATCGCAATCCACTAACGGTCGTAAATCATTGGTCTTAATTATATAAAACGTTCGAATATGTGGAAAATAATTACAATTTATTAAAAATTTAATTGGTATTTTACGACCGCGGAATCTCATATTATTTTTTATTATGGCCATAATTTTACTATAGACATTCCATATATTGAATAGATAATATCAATGAATAATATTCAATTTACCAAATAAAGATTTGTCGTATATAACTTTTAGTTATTTTACAATCTAAATAAATGGTTCCAATTGCATAATAATCAACTCGATAAAAATAGTGTAACGTTTACATCTTATTCGACTATTTTTACTGTAACTTTTGGTCTTATAAAAGTTATTTTGCACTATTTCAAAAAATAAAATAACAAAAGAATTTTCTAATAAAATCAATTTTTTGCTTTTAGCCATTATAAGTCACCTACTTACATATATATCCATTTATTTCTTTAAATAATTCGCTGTTTAATCTACTTTTTTTCAATTATGCATTCATTAAAAAGCTCTTAACATTAATAACTTAACCAAGAGGTTAATTTTTGTAAATATCATAATCATAAGCTATTATTATGGTTGAATTTTAAAATAAAATTAATTCAATCGGCTTTGTATTGGAACTGGGAGATCAGTAATAATACATAATAATAAAATATTTCTGTCGAAGTTTACTCTAATTTACTGAAATAATTATTAAGCCGGACAAGGAGAGTTACCCCGTGTTATTGTATTAGTAAAAATATTGCCAAAAAGGTTAAATTCACAGTAATTTCAAAATCCAATAACCAATCATCATCATCTTGAGCTCCCCAGTTCAGTGATAAACCAAGGCTTTCAGCACAAAAAAAATATTCTATTGATTCTATTGGAGGCCGCGCTTCTCCAGTTATTGATACCTAAACTCCTAACTAGTCCCCCATCTTAACCTAGGTCTACCCTGCCTTCTCTTGCCCACTGGCTTGCTGTTCATATGGTGAGATTGAATTTAAAAGACTTGCATTTGTTGAATAGTTGGCATGTCGGCTTATAATTGTGTGTGGCGGAATAGTGCAGTGCGTTGGTGAGATGGCATAAAGATTGTTAAAGTTGAGCCGGTTTCATTTGAATGTGGTATAATAGTATTATAATCAGCAGCACCATATCACCAGTGGCTGCTGCTCCATATCTTAATGAGGTGGAGCTGATCAGCAGCTTAATTGGCTGCTGCAGGAGCTGAACCTGTAACCTGCGACTCTTACGCAACACGCCAACATCGTGTGCGTGTACGTTTAATTGAGACCTGCTTCCATCCAACCACTGACAATTATTATTCCACCATTACATTTATTATATAAATAGAATAATGCATAAGCAAGGATTTTATCAATTATCTTACGATGCAACAGGTACTTCATTATTACGCTATTTAATTGCGCTTGTGTGTGGGGTGAGTATAATAAAATATTTAGCGTGCTTTTTACCTTTAAAATCCCCATTTATGATAATCAATTGACACTTGAAAATTCAATTTTATTAAATTGAAACTACTTTTATGTGATAGAATACGTATAGTATACAGGGTGGACTTAAACTAACTGAGAATATTTTATCTATCTGAGAATATTTTTTCTTACGATACCCTACCACCTCCTAAAGTATTCTCAGTTTAAGGCCACCCTGTATATTTATTATAGAATAAGGTAACTAAAAATTCTCTTGCAACTTAAATTTATTAGTAACGATTATTCAAACTTAATAGATAATATTTTTGAAACAATATATGTTGAGAAATCCAAATATGGATCAATAGACTTTTTAAATTTCAAAGGTTGGTTGGAAAAACGTGGTTTAATGTAAATATACCAACCCAGTATATTATTTATTCAAATCTGCGTCAGATATTTATGTTGACTATTATATTTGTAATTCTACAAGATTACATATTTATTTTTAATATATATTTTTATACTCATTAGGCGCATTAGGTGATATTACGTTTTAAGTACCTGCGTGAGATAAAAATATGATAATAATTCCGATTAACAAAAAAAAAGTTATATAAAATTATTTATTATATTCATAAAAAAATCACCTAGTATTTTTAACAGACGTATTTAATTAATGTTACAAAATGTCTCTGTTAAGAAAATGTGTTAAAATTTCAATTAAAACGTGGAAGTTTATGAGATTTTCTTTTCCGTTAGATAATTTTAATTGAATTTTTTTTCTTAATTAAGTGAATACGTTTGATTGTGAACATGATTTCCTTTATGGCCCATAAGTGCATCGTTTCCTTCCTCAACACACCATAATAATTGACAATATCCTCCAACAACCATGCTTCAAAATGAAACCATTTCTCTTCGTAATCGGATGAGAGACGCTCAGGTTTTTACTCTCGATGATGAATATCTCCATTTACACACCGATGAGGAAGTTTGAACTGATTTTTTTTTTATCTAACTAAGTATTATTATATTATGTGAGTCCATTTATCATGTGTATTTAATATATATTCTTGTTGTGGAATTTGCATGCCTGGATGCGCCTTTGTTTAGAATCAAACGAATGTGCCGCCTTTGAACCAATATAATCGTACATACTTACATCAAAAATAAATTTTATCAAAAATTAAATAAGCCTTAAGTGTTATTGTTTGACAGCTGTTTAATTATTCAATCATTTTCATAGTGTAAATATTATTTAAAAAATGTGGATTTATAAAGGGGATAAATTTAAATTATATGAAATCTACTTTGAGGATCACTATGGTGAAATATTGTTATTTTTTAAATCACCATAAAACTGAAAGCTCTTGGTGTTTCAAATAAAGTAGCTTGGAAAATATATACCATCATCGTTATGGTGGAAATAGTCAGTCTTATTTATGAGGCATCATGAAAATATAATAAATTAGATGTGGTTTTATTTATCAGGGCCCAATCAATTATTTATTTATGTTTGCCATAAGATGTTTTTTAAACAGATGCATATAATGAAGACTATAAAAATAGCAATAGTGTCAAAGGAAAATGAAAGCTACTAAAACAAGAAAAAAGGAAATAAAAATAAGCAAAACAAGTATAATAAAACGTCCGAATGTATCTGAAAAGATTGAATGGAGAAATCACTGAACAACTGTTCTTTGGATATTTAATTTAAAAATAAAATTAAAGGATATAATTGATTGATAGAGATTCCTAGTATTTCCGTAATATCGCTCATAAAAAGTGTGCGCCCAAAGAAAAATATATTTATTGATTGATTCGCATAGTTTATGCATTCAATCAGGCATTCCAGTTTTGATTGTACATTTATTAACGTTTTGGCCAAAAATACACAATGTTTATGTGAACATTAAAAGAATGTTATGGAGAGTTCTGTTTTGATCTGGGTTTAGTATCGTCCGCCATGGGCAATTTGGGCAAAACCAGATCTGAGTTTAGATAGTAATGTTTACACAAATATGAAGGAATTGAACTATCCCGGTTTGATTTAACTCGATGAATAAGTTTGCAGATGGTCTGTTGAATGTTTACAAATAAACAGAGAAGCAAAGTCTACTCGTTCTCCAGACTGACCAAGCTAAGAATACTATCTTTGAATACTTGCACACAACACACAATATTTCCGCAAACTCTATCACTTTTGTGCAAATAATTAGATCATATGATATATAATTTTTTTAAATTTAATTACCTAATAACCAGCGTAATAACTCAGGGGATAAGAAGCGTGGCTACAAATACTGTGGTCATGGGTTGAAATCCCCCTCGAGTCAAGAATTTTTAAATTGATTTGATCGGTTATTACGACTGGGAGATCTGGAATGAAATTGATAAAATCCCGATCGATCGTCTCGATCCAGGTTTACTCTGATTACATGGATTGTAAGGTAAATACTGAGGCGATTATTAAGTAGGTGACCTGTGTAACTAGTAATAGTTAAGATCACCGACAGACAATTAACACGTTGTTGTGTATAAAAAACCCTCTCAAAAAGACCCTTTCTAAAATTAAAATCTCCTCGGAGCGAAAATAAATAAATAATTACTTACACAGAGACACATACATTTATTAAGAGCTCGTCAATTTTAAATTATATATTCTATGCGTTGAATTTTTTTGTATATTGCGAAGCCTATTAAATAATACAGTTATATATATATATATTCAAGGACATTTTTTTACAATTCTGGAAATCAGACTAAACCTGTATGAAGACTATTTATTGTGATTTTATAAACATTATTCCCGATCTCCCACCAATAATTAAAACTGATTAATTAGAGCCATACTGTTTTTATATAAATAATATTACAATTTCTTACAAAACATCTTATGAATTAGTCTTAGGTGTACAGAATATATAAATCTTTTTGCTTATAACAAACGAGAATAAGATTTTTTATGTGACATGAGAAATACTTAATATTAAATAATAAAAAGAATGGGATTTTTTTATATACAGGTTGGAATTTAACTAACTGAGAATATTTTGGGGGATGGTCGGGTAAATATTCTTATTATTAATCAAAAATATATAATTTCAGAAGAAGACAGAATTTAACAGACACAATACATACGTGAGTACTTCACAGAAACACTATATATTTTTAATTAATGACAAAAAATATATTTTTTAAACGTTTTTTTTTCACTTTATTCTGCGATATCCTACCATCCCCTTAAATATTCTCAGTTAGTTTAAGTCCATCTTGTATTAAAATATTAATAAATTTGACGTTACATATTCGAATTCTTAGCAAATATTGCTTGGCTTCGCTTTAATTTAATAATATTAAATTGAGAATATTTTTAATAAACAATATACAAAGCTGCAATAATACAAATGTATTTTTTTACAACTTATATCATCAGTATTGCAGAAAACACATCCATTATATGTAAATATTCTGGTTAGTGTGAGTATTGTCACTTCTCATAAACCCGTCCGTTTTATAAAATATAGAGATTTTCTCACAAACAATTTATAATGTTTGCAATGAAACAAGCATGAGAAATAAAAGCTATCTTAGTCTATATAATATTATGCATTGGAATATTTTGCTTTGTTTATTTAAAGTGTTTCATTAACCGGTTGTAATAATATGTAATCAGAAAATAGATGTACTAGCCTCACGAATATTTCCGTTAAGTAATAAATTCCAGTTATTAAGTCTCGTTGACATCAAATATGTACCAACTTCTCGCATCTTTCTTGAAAGTGCAACAACCTGCAGTAATATTTAAAACAAAGTATAAATATTAGCGTTTTTATAATATATATAAGTTAATTCATTAAATTACTTTATAGTTTGGGTATCTTTTAAACGGCAGTCATATTTATTTTCATTATTATTATCAATATTTTCAGTAAAACACGCAATATTTTTACGATAGCCTATAAAAATTTATAGGGGATAAATGTTTTTATTTATTTAAAGTTCACTCTACAGAGATATTGGGTTAATTAAACAGTTCATTCTCGGTCGTATGAGTGTGTACATGCGGTGCGTATGCGTGTATACCAATACTACCAAGCTCTAGTCTATTCGTACACACACCAAGCTCTAGCATGACTCACTAATACACTATTATATTGATGACGGCTATCTATGTACTTTATTTATTTCATAAATTTTAAGGAATTAAATCACAGGCTATAAAAGTAAAAAAAAAAATATATTAATTTCTGTTTAGTTATGATTCGTATACAATAAGAAAACAACGGGAATTTAACATATATCCTTGACCATTATTAAAAATATTATTTTTATTGAATTAGTATATAATAATAAATGTGAATATTATACTTTGTTGAATATTAAATGTGTTAAATTATTTTGCCATGCATGATGTAGAAGCAAGGCAGCAATTTAATTGCACCCTTGCCCAGTGCTATTAAGTAATATGTGAAAATATCAAGCTAGGAAATATTTCATGATTCTAGATCATAATTAATATTCTCCTTAGGATTATAAAATATTGTTTTACTACAGAAATAAACGTATCATTGTATCAAACGTGTTATTATGAATACCTGATAGTATTAATAGATTTGTACGCGACAGACGATCAAAGTGAATACGTCAGAATGTTCAAAGAAAGTGAAACGCTACACTAAAATACTTAATGACAGATAAAAGACCAGTCAACGTCACTCTTATAGCAACTACTTGTCTTTTATAATACAACATCCATTTTCAATCAATAATATTAGTGTTTAATAATAGACACAGTCGTCATATCCCTCTATTCCTGAATTTCTTTTGAAACATTACGATTGTTTGTTTCATAGGTTTTTAGAGCAAATTTAAGCAGAATCGCATTTACTTACCAGAAACTGTGTCAATTAAGGTTGTTAATTATTCTCCTCTGAGCATGTATAAAATCGGTCGTATGCTCTACAAAAATTAGAAAAAAAAATAGAAGGGCCAACAAAGATTTTTAAATGGGTATGAGTTGTGTTAAAGTTAAAAATGCAGATTAATAAGTTTTACAAAAGTCATTTTTTAAAACCTAAATCTTAATGTGATTTTGGGTGACATGTAGAAAATACAAAGATATAAAATAAATTTTCCAAATACACGTCTTAGGCCTCTATTTACTGTCCTAAATTATTAAATTTAACTAAATGTATTATGTTTTATTATATTGAAACATAATAACTCGTAAGGCAAAAGTCGCGCTACCATTTTAATTGCACGCCATCTTGGTTATGTGATGTTTAGATCAGTTTCGCTTTAAGCATTGTATTGTGTTGATGCCCAAATTTAATAATGGATAAATATAGCACACAATAACGAACATAAATAGTGAAAATATTTATTGGCAATTCGAAATGGGAAAAACGGTATAATGTATTGGAATTAAACCTATTATTTTCTCAGATTATGTAAATGGATCATGTTGTCACACTCTGTGGGTCTAATTGATTTGTATATTGCAATTAAATTTAAAGATTTGTCGGTAAATGAGATGATCGTGAGTAATTAATCAAAATGTGCAGACACCAGAACGAGCAGTCTGTTAAAGATGACTCAATCAAAGTAAGAAATATGACGTGTTTAAACGCACCAAGGATAACATCACAAATAAAACTAACCCTAAAATCTAAATGCGTACTTGGCTTAAGCCGACCTTTATTTATCGTCGAGGATTTTCTCTCGTATCCTTTTCGGTGGCTATTTAAGTATATTCAACGGAGAATTGTTAATTTTGGACGGATCTCCCCCGACTATGAATTATAAGCGAGTTACAAATGTCTTCTTAAATACTGTTATTTTGAAAAAATACCTTTGTATATTTATTGTAAAAGCCAGTCGAATGATCCCAAGATTAATGCCCACATTAATTACAGTCAAATCTTTCTTAAAATTGTTCCCTAAATATATTTTAACTGCAAGCTGAAAAGTATATAAACTGAATAAGCAGTGAGATTATTTTAACAAATTAAATAAATTAATAATTACACACCTGTTAATGGGCTTAAAATTACCCTTTTCTCTAAAACATACTTGACATGACAAATAACTTATTGGTATTACGTGTTTTATTTTATATTATTTATTCGGAAAGAGGTTCAAATACGAAATTCAACCGATATAATATAAAGAAATGTGGTATTTGTAATTTCCACAGTAATTTTATTACAGAGTAATTTTGACTACTAACTTGTAGTCGTCATAGTGTCTCTAAACTAAGGTTAATTAGTAGTCGAAAGTATTCAGACTCTGTAAAAAAATTACTGTGGAAATTACAAATAACATATTTCTTTAAATTGTGGAATTCCACCAAGAAGTCAACACTATCAACAATAGAATATAATCTAGATATATATTTTTAAATGATTTCATTATGTTTAAAAATAGGAATAGTTTCCAATAATCTATTTGTAGAAATAAGTGAAGTGAAGCGGAAATTTAGTTAAGTACAATAATTCTTTGGCGTTTATCTGTTCGACACCTCTTTCAGGAATTATGGACTAAAAGAAATAACCCCATTTATTATTACCCGTTCAAGTCGCTCTGGTCGGAAATACTGAAATCTCAAAATAAGATGTTTTCACATTCCAATACGAGCTAAAAATATAATTCTTGAGTTCGTATCGATTGTGTTTTTTTTTATTCGAATCCACTAATTAATACCTGCCGGCCACTATTATTAGCCTACCCCTCAATTTGCAGCCGTTATTACTGACCAATTTAAATTTCCCAATACTGTAAATACAAATGTGGCAATGACTTTTTATGGGAATTTTTCGTGTTGTTCTGTATTTAACACGTCTTGTACTAATAGTGCAGCGTCCCTCGGATAAATAGCGTACATTCTTGACATATTCAAAGCTGTGCACACCCATCCGGATATTAATCAAAGTCCCCCACATTTATCTCAACTGGCTCTTCACAAACATAGACTTGAGATAAGAAAGCCTCTACACGTGGGAATTCATATGCAAGTGTCGTTATCGCCTTTGGTATAGCGTTGCTCTGCTTATACAATCCCTGTCACTATACATAATATCCATGATTAAAATTAATACAAATTAATCATTTCAAGGTATTAAAGCCCAACCTGATCTGATGAATAATATGAACATTATTTATGTGTTTATTTTTACGGAGACTATATAATAACAACTCTTCTGTTCGGGAGTCTCAACTTTCCAAATATAATAAACGTACTTATAGTTTTACATATTCAAAAAAATACATTGGAAAATAAAATAAGTAAATTGAATTAACACAGCTTGTCATATACAAATTAATATCTCAAATAATGAATTAAAAACCTGGATTACGCGCAATTCGTCGGGCGACAAACCAAGTGACTTATTGTTCCATGAAACACTACTTACTAAGAAATTTCCATACAAATTCATGATATTCTATATTCTATAAATATTTTTTATCTCGTAGTAAATTAATAAATAAATAGTTACGTTTATGGCAACACCAGCGCAATTTTAATAATCACCAGTTCCGTCCATTGTGTGTTCGAACACACCGATCAGGTCAAATATTATCCGTTATAAATAAAAATATTAATCTATATTTAATGTAGTTTGTTCCATTTTAATGTTTAATGATTAATAAAAAAACTGTAAATAACAATATTGTTATTAGAAAATTTACCTAGTGCAAATTCACTAACTAATATAATAAAAATATTCAGCAATGCCGATACTAAGGGTAAGTGAATTAATAACACAATTTTAATTTTAATACATTTTTCGCGAAATATAAAACATATATTTTTTTTCTATTTATAATAAAATCAATAAAGTTAATTAGTACAGGTCATACAGACTGACCCATCGATAAGATTTACTTTTTCTCAGTGTTTGTGCAATAAATTATTAAATTCTGATACAAAACACAGTTGTGTTGTCTTGTTTTGAAAATACGAAAATCATATGTTTTATTTTATAGGATTTTTTCATTATTAAACTATTAGTATACGTGGTATTAATATACAAATAATGTTTAATGTAGTAAATATGATGAGTGATAAAGTTTTCAACCAAAAGACTTGAAAAATATAAAAGAATATGTAATTAATATTAATATTAACTAGATAATTCTAATTCCAATAATGAGGAATATTTTTTATCTCTGGCGTAATATTATATAAATCATCATTCGTTTTTTTTTTCAATGTCGTTATCAATGTTCAATATGATTTATATAATGTTAAATAAACAAAACTGTTTTTTGTACACAATTATAATTTAGTAATTAACGACTCGTTTACAAATATAGTAAGATATCCGGCGGTGTCGTTTGGGGAATGTGAAAAAATCTGCTGTTCATTACGAGTGTGTCCCGTGGGTTTATTTTTTTTATACGGGATAAGTCACCCTCTCTCCCCTTGAGACTATTTCTAGATAGTAAGAAACTAACCCCTCGCAATTAAAACAAACTGTATAATGACTGTATTTTCTTTACCACTAATTAGTAGTATTTTGGAAATGACACTTTTTTGTCATCAATAGCTGGCTTCTCCTTACAGAGGAACTTGAAAAAACCCACCGAGCCAAAATATTCATGCCGAATATAAGTTGGACGAAATGTATCAATTAAGACAATAAATCAAACTTGATGAATATTGAACGAGTACGAGACTATTTTAAATATTATTGCGTTATCCGTATCAACATTTAATAAACACAAGGTATTTGATTAATCTTGAAGGAGAAAAAGGGGTCCTTAAAATAACCCAAAATCCGTTTTTACCATAGTCTTAAAAATATGATTAATTTCATTTTATGTATACACCAGAAAGGTATCTATGGTAAATTTAACATTTTGGCACAATATTTACACAAGGTCACCGACAGGGCTTTGACTTTGAATGATATTTACATTAAAATCCAGGAATACAGAATAAACCTGGATCGAGAGAATTGCCTAACATTTTATTTTAAATATTTCCTGATTGATAATTGCTAGAAGTAATTTTATTTATCAATTCAAGCAAAAGTTGAAATTATGAATGTGATCCTTAAGCAATTATATGAGTTTTGAATAAAAAATAACCTTTTTCAATAGTTTTAAAAGAACAGGTGCGTGTGTGGAACACTGTGCATATTTAAAGGTGTATAATATTAATTTAAGGAAATTGTATTATTTAAAGGTTTCGTACTCGTTGAATATTTATACGTTTGTTACTTGGTCACAATTGGAATCTTATTAAAATAACGAGTTTTTATCGAAGTATTTCATCGTCATTGGTCAAGTGTTAAAAACGTGTGTCAGCGATTTAATTGTAATTGAGCTATAACTACATTAAAATATTTAAATTGTGTTCCTTTAGGGTTGTTTTTTTTTATTCTTCTAAGAAATGCGATCCACACAAGCGACTTTAGGTAAAGTTATGTTTGTAAGCATTTTACTACATCTGCTAATTGAAATACAAGATCATCAAAAGACTAACAAGTCGTTTCTAAGAACGACTGTAATGATCAAACTAATTTTAATGAGAATGTGTATGTTGTATTGGTACATTTCCAAGTATTTCAATATTTTGAGACCGAACTCTTCTCTACATTCGCTTTCATTCATTCCAAGAAAACAATCTCAAACTGATGCCATAAAATTTTTCAAAAGTAATTAAAGTGTCAGATAACATACATTAAAAATTACAATATTGGGTTTAAGGTTAACGGACCAGTTTCTATACATATACGAGTTAGTATAGTTACTATACTCTATATATATATATATATATATATATATATATATATATATATATATATATATATATATATATATATATATATATATATAGTATCAAATATTCCAGTTTGTATAATAATATTATTGGTTTTAAATTTTCAAATAAACTATTCATTGTGAAAAATTTTATTTGTGATTTCCACGGAAGTTTTAATAAAGAGTCCGAGTATTTTCGCATGAAGATGACTACAAGTTAGTAGTCGAAAGTACTCAGACCATTTAATAAAATTACTATGGAAATTACAAATGACAATTTGCTTTAAATTATGAAATTCCACCAAGAATTCAACAACAGTATCAACAATTTATTAATTATGAGTTTTATAATAATTTTTAAATAAAAATCATGTAAATGCAAGAAACTTGCTTGTATGTACATACATACTCGTATTTTTGTAGTATGACTTTTTTTTAACACTTCGATTTTATGTATGTTTCTCCAATGCACATTATTTTATTATAACTTATCGAACAGCCGCATATTACCATTGATTTTCATAAATTGTCAATTTTCTATGCAAATACTAAAGCATTCAATTTATTAATTTCGCCATAAGCAGAAAAAAAGTAAACTGTGTTATTTTTATATTCACATACGTCTAAAGAATGAATCATATTAAAGATGGTATTATTGCATTAAAATTATATCAATATATTATCGGCGTGAAGGCATTCCAGATATTGATGGTTCGACCAGTCTTCTCATATCAAGTTATGATCTTCAACATTCTCCCCTGTAATAACAGGTTAGTTCTGGTCTCACCCCCGGAGCAATCGCCATTCCAGGGCCCATCACTAAATAATTTATTAAAATTCATCCCCCAAAGCGTCAAATTGAACCATTTAATAGTAGCCGAGAGATTCACAAGAAGGCCACATACCGACATGCCATCCCAAAAATAGTGTATATTAGAAACTATTTTTTTTGGTATAAAAGTTTAATTGTTTTTGCAAATATTATTTGGGTGTTAAGGCCCTGATATGGCTATAGGCAATACGCCACAAGACACAAAACATTATCATTTGATTTCAATAAATTATAGCGTCAAATTATAGGGCGCGGCAGTCCTCAGCGCAGATGATAATCGTGAATTATGGTCAGCGCGGCGGATCAGCGTGTGCCTTGGGCAATACTACACTTTTAATATTGCTTTTATATTAAAATTATTAAAAAAATATTATCCTTAAATAACCTATTAATATTTAATCTGAAACAAATCGACTAAATGGATATTGTGTACATAGAAAATTCTGTGAATCTACCAGTGATTCAGTTGGTACTTATATTATTATTAATTCGTTGGGTGCTTAACACAAAAAAACTCAATTACAAAAACATTAAATTTATAATTTTATTCACTAGAATAGATGATATGCCTTACACAAAAGCTTATTTATAAAAATATTAAATGTAAACGAATGTAATGACATATACAGTGGTAGAGTATCACAAATATATTTTTTTAATATTTTAATTATTCATTGAAAATTAAATAACAATTAAAATATTACATATATGATACACACCCCGATTACTACTAGAACTTCAAATAACAGCTGATTCCAAGATGGTGGCCCAAACAATTCCAAAAGCACTCTTAATATTTTTTTTTCACTTATTCTTGCGATACCCTACCGCGTCCTAAAATATTCTCAGTTATTTCATGTCTACACTGTAGTTATATGAAAAGCTAATGTGGCATATTGCTTATGTGTACATTAAAAATTAATTCTAATCTTTATGTTTATGCATCAAAATCTTCAGTCATTCAAAAAATATAAGTGTTAAAATACGATTATTTGAAATTTTGTTCCCTCTTTTTAAACTACGAATTTATAGATACTTTTTTGTGATAATAATTGATTCGATAAGGCAGGATGTACCTATATATTTGCGTATTACATTGTTAATATTATTTATCAGTTAGTAAAGTGAAATTTATTAAAAAATTGACAAATTCATTTATTTAAAAATAAATAATGTTTGAAAAAAAAACAATCACCTCAATCGTTCTCGATTTGACGTGACATCAACGCCCGTTCTTCATTCCGTGAACTACGGGTCTTATTATAACCATTTCATACCATACAAATCTATATACAAATATTCATCCTGTTGAATTTACATCGTGTTTCCAAGTATTGAAGTTAGCATACACCTCTTACTTAGTATCTTTAATATAGAAATACAGTCCATGGTGGTCGTTCTCACAAATCACGTTGTTGACCCTTCACAACACATAAATACATCACTTTGATCATCGGTATGTTGTGGTATTTGATAGGAGACCACTTTTTGTCGCCGCCATAGATGGATAATATGATAAAATAAACAAATCGGTTGAATCCCATAATGAGATGGCGGCAATTAGCCAGGTGCCCGTTATATTTATTTATGGCATACAACACCTTATCTTTGGGAACATCTGACACTGTCTAATTTGTGAACGACACTTGGAAGAATGTCCCATGCTAATTATAACACAGTCTATCTTTAATCAGATCATTGAGACATAAGCTTATTATTGAGCTAACAACGACTTAAATCAAAGCTATAATCTACCAAAAAAATAAAATAATATTAAATGTATTTGTTAAGGTCAAAGTACGGACGTTAATTTATTCAAAATATAAAAATTCGGTAATATAAAATAATCTAGGTTAATTAATTTTTTTAAAGTGAAAATAAAAAGATATAGTGTATTATTATTATTATAATAAAATTCAACTAACATGATTCTTAAAATCATAACCCAAGTAATGTGTCAATTGATTGGTTTTATCCGTCTGAATATTTACAAACGCTTTCGTATATATTTTTGATGAAATTAAATATAATTAATAGATTATCAAAACACATATTATTCAGACATATATTTGAAAAAAAATTGCATCATTCAAAAAGTCTCAAGTTTTAGTCGTTAGATCAAAAATACGTATTCTTGTAGTGCCGTATTCAATATATAATATTAGTTTAATGAGAGTGTGTGCGTGCGATGCGTATACGTGGGCACCAATACTACCAAGCTCTAGTCTATTCGTACACACACTATTATATTTAATATGGCCCATAGACTCGAGTTAGATAGTCAACTTTAGAGGCGTTTCAGATCACGAGAATTTATTATGATTAATATTTACATGAAATTGTTTATTTCTTAGGGAAACAACATTTTTTTTATACATTGTGGAAATTTCACAAACTATATGTAGGTATTATAAATACTTTTATATTGAATACGACCCATATATGCAATCACTACTACTTATTATTGTTCAAATGAATTTTAAAAAAGAATGCTGTGTAAAGCTTCCATGCAAATAATTATGCATTATTCTATTGTTTGCGGTGTTTTTTAATGAAGCTGCTAAAACAACCATCGAATATTGTAAAGCATACAGCAGACCACCATGATATCTCACATAATAAACACGCAAGTGTTAATTATTTCAAAATAAGCCGACCGATTGAGTTATCCGTGGAAATCATGAATACTGATTCGGCGGCCGGAAAGATGTTCGGGTGGTGATTTTTGTTTGATATTTCACAAGGCTCTGCATTTGGTTCCAATTAAAAAGTGTCCGATTAATCAGAGTTGAAGAGCATGTGAATGTTAATAAGCGGCGAGGTTGGGAAACAAGCAGGCAAATTAAGGCTTTTATTGCACTCGAGGCTGTGTTTCCTCAGTTCTTTCTTAATGGGGCATCGAGCCATTTTTGACTGGACGAACATTCATCCTCATTAAAGCAAGATTACGAGCTCATAAGCTCAATTTGCATACGAAATTGCCTCGCAAACGCTGATAGCCGATACCGTTTATAAATATGATAATTCATACCCGACTGCATTGTATTATTATACAAGACCAGCCACCAGAACTTTTACTGTGTCGTTATCTTCAATTTGACGAAATCTTTATTAATTAGTTGATTTTACCTCCCATCTCGATAGATTTAAATAGAGCTATCCACATTTTATTAGATTAAAATAAATTTAAAATTTGTTAGAACGAAGCATCAATTTTAACGTTCATTCATATGTGATATTAGTTATATTTCTTCCACAAGGGAAATATAATAAAAAATGCACTGATTGCACAATAAAAAACAAATTTATCTACTACTAGTAATAAAATTACGATATGCATACATATATGTTGGTGTAACTTCCAAAATATTATAAAAAAATAATGTGGAAATTACATCAAATAAATTCCTTAAATTGTGGAATTCTACCCAAACGTAAAAAAATTATAATAATTTTCTTCCATGTACCTTTAAATTCTTCGTTAAAATTGTATATATCAATGATTTTATCCATCAATTATCCTTTATATTGTATAAAAGCTTCGTTATAAAAGGTTTCGATATTTTATACAAGAAACACTAGTAACAATATTTTTAGTATATTAATTGAATAAATTCATATTTTGAATCTACAATTAGTTACGGTCATATTTAGCTACAATCTACAAATAAATAATTGCATAGCCTTATTATTATTAGCAAAAATGCTAATGCTAAGTGGAGACTCTTTCTCTGTACGTCTATTTTTTTATTTCGCATAATAAAGAGCTTGTGTATTTATTTTTATTTGATTCTTAGGTGACGTATTTTTTAATTGGACTAAAAAATTAATAAGTTTGACATCTTGTGTAAAAATTAGTCTTTCGATGTAAATTGTATGTGACATGTATTCTTTAAAATAGATAGGTATTAAAAATACATAAGGTTTTTTTTATATAGATTTTCGGTAAAACATAAAAATATCACTACACATACTTATATACGAATGTGTATGTGATTAAGGACCGTCAGGGATTAATAATTATAATTTGACATAGGTGAACATTGTTAAGGCTTCTTCTGCTAGCCAAGTGAAGCCTGATGAGGACCAAGACCGTCTTCTTGTACCAACCACACCACCCACCCTTACTGACCGCCCACCCCATCAAATTAATTAACTCGCCTAATTAATTGAAGGAGCCTGCCTTTTGAGGTCGCTAATCAGATTTCTGTGTCGATTGATAATTTTGACATATTATATAAATACTAGAGTAATTTTAGTTGAAATTTTCAATTTGTTAATGTTTTTTTATGTTCTGCTTGGTTTTTTAACAGGACGTTTATCTTTGAGTTTTGATTTCATTTTTGCTTTAAAGTTGTTTTTTTTATCGATTAGAAGAAATTTATTATTTTAAAAATGAAGTATAAAAATGTGGAATTCTTATGCATTATCAAATTAAATACATCTAAAAACATTTTGAAATTATTTAATATTTTTGTAAATGCTCTGATTTGTTTTAAATACGAAGATAATACGTTGTTTGTTTTTTCATTCGAAAGAAGTTTGAATTTTTTTAAATATATATATATATATATATATATATATATATATATATATATATATATATAGGCATTATGCAAAGTAAACAATACCTTGTTGACGTATTGGAATTGAACTCGATCTTCAACTTGAACTTGTACTTGAACTAATGCGATGACATCATAAAGTTGTTTTTAATATTCTCTAATGACAACATATATTAACTCATTAATAAGACCGAAGATTCTCAAGCTGGCATAATAATCTATTATATACACACACATATATATATATATATATATATATATATATATATATATATATATATATATATGGGCTTTCATATTATTAATGTGTAAACTCTACCATATATGTATCTATATACTTTATAATTCAATTTGAAAAGTTCGTGCTGAAAGTTGCATGTTGAAACGGCAGAGGGTAAACAAGAACGATTGTCAATCGTCATTTAATTTGCCAAGTATGACCAAAGAGGCTTTCGTTGTAGTCAATGAACAATTCATAGGATCGTGACGGACGACATTAAAGAGGACGGAAGAGAATATGGCGTCAACTTTTTTCATGGTCTCCAAACACGACAACTTCACATAAATCAAAAAATATACACCAAAACACGGGGACAAACTTCACAGGTAACTGCGTCCGTCAAAATATTTTATACCTTATTAAATCAAACTGACACGCTTATTCTAATGAAGACATTTTGGTGCAAATTGATTTCCCGTAGAGTATAGGATCTTATTGAATTTCAATACTACTAGATCTAACTAAACCAATGTCTTATTATTTTCATAAAAACAAATACATACAAAAAATTCACTTAAACATATATTTTGTTATTGTTTATTAATCTGTAAATGGGTTTTTTATTATTTAATATTAATAAAATGTTCAGGAAATGAAACTACGGAACAAAACTGATATCATTAGAAAATTTAATAACTTTGAAATTATTCACTCGATTCAAATTTGGTTTTACCCAAACAATCTGTTATTTAGTTTTAAGCATAATACTTTTTAATTATTTCTGTTAATGTAGAGTCTATTCTTGTTATTGTTTATTAATCTTCATATCTGCAAATGGGTTTTTTATTTTTATTTCCATACTTTTTATTATTTAAAAATAAGTATCTCTAATGTCATATAAAAATGTTATTCTCATGTTAGTTATAGGTAAGAAGATTTATATATTCTGTACACCTAAGTCTAATTCATAAGATGTTTTGTATTATATGAACAATGTTAAATTCAAATTAAATAAAGAAATTGTAATATATAACATATTTATATAATAAAAAGTAAATTTTATATTGACGAATATTAGTACATATTTGATATGAAATTCAATTTCAAAATGTACAAGCTATTAATTATTAAATATTAACTCTCTGATTAAATAATTATACTTATCCAAAAAATAATAATATTAAGGAAAACAGTTATAATATTTATATTTAATTGAATTACTCATCTATTATTTAAATTTATAAACGTATGTTTTATAATTATTAAGTTGAAATCTTACAAAAATAAATTAATAGATTATTTCATTTTTTATTACATTATAAAATTGAATTCAATTAGGGAAATCATCTGCAATTACGCAAATTAATAAATGGTATACGAACCCTGGGCGATCGCATGTTAACTAACCTTTGAAAAGTAACACTGATATAACCGGCCACTTATCAGCTTTAATATAAATGCCATATTTTAACATATGTATAGCCTAGTTTGTATTATTTTGTAAATCTCATTTGAGAATCAAACAGTGGCCAGTGATAGGTTTATCGCGTGCTCAAATGTGGTATTATAAATGATATATCAAAATAAGTGGACTGAAGTATATTATTACAGGTAGTGTGACATTAACTCATTATTTCAGCGATTATGGTGACAATTTCGGTCTCTAAAACAAATAAATCTAAACCTATTTATACTTTTCAAATCAGCAGAATAAACAAAATTTTAGGCGTAATACACGCCTACTACTTCTAATACAGAAATTTGTAGTTTTTTTGTGTTTAATAAATGATATACCTGTGTGAATCATTATAGTGCTTGACTCACCCTCACACCTGTCGCTTTTCACAGTTGAATTATTAATAACACTACGAGTAGTTTGTACCATTAATTACCTTATAACTAAACCGGTGAAATATTGACGATTCTTTAATAACACGCCTAAAACTTCGGGATTGAAATATATATAATATCAGAATAAACGGATACAAATTATTATCGATGTCGTGTTGAAAGATGTCAATAAAAAAGAATTTTATTAAAAATGCAAAGAGGTAAAGTTCAGGTTTGAGGTAAAAACCTACATAATACTCGTATGTCGTGGTTAAATAATTGAGTTATTATAGGAACAAGTGCTTTAAGTTATCAAGAACACGCGATTCAGTAACATCTCTACAACATTTATTTCTTAAATCTGAAAATCATATTATTAACTTGAATTATTCAACTTTAATATATATTTTTTCTATAAGTTATAATCAAACTACATAAACAAAGCGCGATTCTTTTTTTCCATATATTCTTCTCAAGTGTAGTAAGATTGATTTAGTTTTAACCAAATTTATGATATATAAATATATGTGTCATATATATTGATTTAAGTTTGTATTTTCATATGTACGATTCATTTTCTATCAAAATTAAAAAATAAATGTAACAATAAAGTAGCTTCTGAATTTTATCGGATTTTGTAGGGTTTAATATATAAATTTAGATATAACATATTTTTGCTTGTATGTTTTACAATATTTATTAATGAACAAACCTTAATCCTGTATAAAACAATTTCTTGTCAGCGAATCCTGAAAAAAGAAAATATTATATTCAATATTGGTCAATTTAAAGTTACGCGTCTATTTTAATTTGAATAAAATTGTAGAATCCCATCAGAAAATTTTCATGGAGACTTTAAACCCATTTCGATTTTTATAATATAATTTTTTTTTCATCAAGGTTTTTCTCCGTGTAATAAAATTGGTTTTTATTTGTTCGCGGTCAATAAATTGACATGGTCATAATTCGTAGTCACTGTGTCTAGACTATACAAAAATGATGATTCGTTTTCCACATTGTATTGTTTTATGATAAAATATTTGACATCGTGCCTGTAAAGTATTCTAAACCATTGGAGTGTTGTTAAAGGTTGTATTAGAGTAACTTATCGCAATCACAATCAACCACAACTGAATACATAATGACCGGTTCTATAAAAAAGTCGTACATCGCATGCGACCAAAACACCCTACCACTATAATTGTTTTTATATCGCAATCGAGTGTTTTATTGTATGTTCGGAGTGTGAATCATAAACGTTTTAAATGAATTAAGATACTGAAAATGCCACACTACAATATTATTATTATTTTCTAAGCGATTCACTAAAAATAATTGATTGTATTATACACAAAAAAAGGCCCGAGCGTAGCATAGTCGTCGCGACGCCCTAAACAAATTATCGGCATCGGTAATACTTCATCGGTCCACATTCACATGCCAACTGCACACAAATGCCTTAAATCAATAAACCATTCACAAACACAATAATATTCAGCTTCCTATGCCGAATTTAGACCGCTAACTGGGTATTTTTCAATATTCAATTGACTGAGGAGATGCTGAGTTGAAAGTGTACGGTTATGTCGTAAAAGTGTCTGCGATTTTATGCACGGGAATAATACTTCGGGTACTCAATCATGTGTGAAGTCGAAACCCTAATAAACAATATGGTGGACATTTATGAACGCCAACAAGAGCGGTAATTCATTATTTAATTAACACCAATTTTGCACGACCAGATGAAAATTTATTATCGGTCTTGAGAGTCGAATCCAATTAGTCACCCACTCCTAATGCCCGATAAATGTAATATATGCTTATGAATAAATCAACGCTTTGTATAATAATCAGAAGTAAATTCTATAAATAAATCATCTCTATTGTTGAAACCGCAAAGCTTGAGAATCAATACGACCAATTAATTTTCATATTGAGTGAAAAATATTGTGATTTTTCGTCTCATATTTACACTATAAAAATATGCAGTATAGTAAAATTTTAGATACAAATTTGTGAATTAAACTGTTCTAAGAGCCAAAAAGCATTCATTCAAAAAAAAATTTTAAAGAACCCAAGATCCACATATTTTCAATCAAAATCACGAATATTTGTAATTTCTATAAGTTTTCTCAGTCATAACAATCAAATACCAAACAATGTCATGTTTTTTTTACTCAACTTTTGTCTTAAAATAAAAAAAAAGATTTATACATTTTTCGCAATAATTTAACGATTTTCCGAGTGTAATTGTCTCTCCTTTCCAATTTACTGCAATTGAAAATTATTTTAAACTGTATGATTTTATCAATATTTTTGTTTATTCTAGCACAGAATAAATCTATTCAAAGTCTTATTATAAGCAGACATAGTCCAACTGGATGTGATAAAATGATTTGACGTATTCGAGCTCTGCAACGATTTCAATTATTATTGTTTTATTTTATTTCAACTCTACAAACATCTACATTTATAATACTTATAATACAAACTATAAACTTGAATGCATATTTCGAAAATGAGAATATTATTTTGTTTTAAGATTTAAAATTCAAATAGAACAATACAATTTACCGAACAATAAAGCAATATATTTATTTATTTATTTACGCCCCGAGGAGTTTTTTTTAGAGAGTTTTTTTTTGTTACGATCTTTTAGAGAGATCTAAAATATTACTAATTATTACACAGGTCACCGACAGAGCGGCTCTGCCCGACTTAATAATCGCTTCAGTATTTACCTTATAACAATCCAGGAAATCAGAGTAAACCTGGATCAAGATGATCGATTTTTATAAATATTATTTATTTGATTTTATTAATATTATGCCCGATCTCCCAGTCGTAATAACCGATCAAATCAATTTAACAATTCTTGACTTGAGTTTGAACCCATGACTACAGTATTTGTAGCCACGCTTCCTATTTCCTGAGCTATTACGCTGGTTATAAAAATAAATATTTATAATAAGAATATAAGCCACGCAGTGGTACTCTACGATTGTGAGCAATTGAAAAACCTGTTTTTTTTTTCACCCTCTTTGCCAAGGTTTGATTAGTGGGCGCTGGTTTATTCCCCGAAAACGTATAAAAGCATGGTCAAGTTAACCCATTCAAATATTAGAAGGAGGTATTGACGAGTAAACTTGTTGGATATTTTTATGTTTATGTTACAGTGGTAATAGTGTTCATACATTTATCTAGTGTTGGAAGAAACAGGCCGAAGATCGTAAACACGTCAGACCATAACTCGGTTGGCTGGTTCAACGAATTAACCTGGACTTTGTCAATAACTTCGTACTCGAACCAACTTTGGACGGATAATGACCGGCGCGTGACCACCTCTTCAAATCTCTCTCTTACCATCTTCCATATCCTGGAACTACTTCTATGGACGTACTTCCTCGCCAGACTCGATACTTTGTACTGACAATTACACACCTGACATTATATTTAACACCTTTACCAGTTTCAAACTCGTAGCCTTCTTCTGGAGAACGAACGGGGCTGAATGAGTTTAACTTTGATTTGAAATAAATTATTACTAGGCAAATATGCTGCTTTTTCAACACTCAATATATCTAATAACATTATCACGACTTTTACATAATATGGTAATGTGCGTCATTGTAAAAGTTGCTTGATATCATAGATATAAACATAAGATATCGTATATAAATGCATGTTTAGTTCAAGTGGATTAAGTGACCAAAAACATGAGTTACCTGGCAAACATTATACTGTAAACATCTCTCTTCATATCTCCAGTTATATTTCACAGTAAAATGGGTAAATGCATTGTTACTACATGTCATATGGACTCAAACATACACTCAAATACATCTAGGTGAAGTTTTTACCAAAGACTACTTCTTTAACATGTTTAAAATATTATTGGGTTTTAATAGCCAAAGTATTATCACAGCCACTCTCAGTGGCCACTTGGTGTGTTGAGTGTGGGAGACACATTTATGCCTTTATCTAATAGGAGAGAAAAGTACAGGGGTTCCACGAAATCATACGAATTATTGATATGCAATGCGATATCTAATGTTTATCTATGTTTGACAAATAATGTCAGCATGTAAAAATTTTAGTGGAGTTTTGGGTTTTAGGGACTAAAGTATTTTGAGGTGGCTACAGTCCGCGTATGTATGAAGTATATGTATAATATGCGCATGTAGTAGTGCCGGTCATGTTCCAATGTATGAAAGCAATACGCATGACACTTCTATTGATATAAGTTCATTCCTACTAGGTCGATATTAATACTGGTTGTATTACAGAGCAACTATGGAGTATATAAATAATTTCAGAATAATCTTGAATATAGCAAAACTCATTACATTTAATAGTGTGTACATTCTTGGTAAAATATATACGATCCATCCTTACAGATATGATCATCATCACAACTTCAATTATTATACTAATAAACTAACCTCGCAGCTCTTTATATGACACTTCTTTTACACCTTTCTACGTATCACTTTGCACTTGAGGAATATCGCAAATCCGATATGCTTCATCACAAACTATGTAGTGTGATCTTATCTGTTAAATAATATTTTAAAGAACACGTCTGTTTTTTTGAAGATAAACCGTAAAACCCATTGTGCTCTCGAAATTCCGTATCACGGTTCGTCCATTCTTATAGGTGGTCAGAAAATCACGACTTATTTTGTATATCAAAGAAAATCAAACAAAGTGTGAGAGTTTCACACGTTCATAGTGTTTATAGTATCGAATCCGTGTCGGATCTTGTTACAGGTAAATTCGAGATCGTGATGTATGACCACAACTTAAGTGGATACTTGAATCAATTGAACTAACATCGACAAACAACACCATCAAATTAATAATGGCTTAGACAACGACTTTATCAAACCAAACTTTGATTAAAACGAATCCTATAAAATCGTAGCTATAAATATTAATAATCAAGTTTTTTTATTAATTATTTAACATTATTAATTGAGAACTAAAACTATAACTATACTCGTCTGCATTTTCTTTTACATCATTTTTTTATAATTGTTTCGCTCACTGAATCGAATAATATTTATCTCTTAAAGTAACCGTGGCA
This sequence comes from Agraylea sexmaculata, assembly GCA_022606485.1. Classification (NCBI taxonomy): domain Eukaryota; kingdom Metazoa; phylum Arthropoda; class Insecta; order Trichoptera; family Hydroptilidae; genus Agraylea; species Agraylea sexmaculata. The sequence goes on from JAGTTH010004552.1 coordinate 58,395, forward strand.
TTTTTTGTAGTAAAATTGATTTTATTTGACTTAATTTTAAATGAAAATTGCAAAAAATATAAAAACTGAAACTAACCTAACCCATTGATTTTAGTTTTTTGGCCTGTTTATTTTAATAGTGAGGATCGATTTGATCTATTCAAATTTCCTGAATCACTCACTGTTTTCCTATTAAATTACCCGAAATTTTTTCATACAATATTTTTGAAATTGGTTGAACCAATCAGAGAACATTTACAAATTAATATTATATTAAAGCAAAATAATTCGGAAAAAATGAATTAACCTCGATCTACCAATCATCTCAGGCAGGACTCGAACCAGCCTCTTTTTAAGATTTTTCAAATATTATTGCGTTTTTATCGCCAAAGTACTGTCACAGCCACTCTCAGGGGCCACTATAAAATGTGTTGAGTGAGGGAGACACACTTATGGCTTTATCGAATAGGAGAGAAGAATGCAACAATACACGGGATAAATAAAATTATACGAAATATTTATATACAATTCAATATCTAATGTTTATATCTATTCAAATTTGACCAATCTTATAAGTATTCTTACAACCACTCTCAGTGGTCACTAGAAATGTGTTGAGTGAGGGAGACACACTTTTGTAGAAATAGGAGAGAATAGTGCAACAATACGCGGGCTTCACAAAAATGACACGAATTATTTATATGCAATGCGATATCTAATGTTTATATCTATGGTTTCCATACACTTTAATTGTTTTTTTGTTCGATCACATAGCACACACACACACACACATAATTAGTGTACCAATTTATCGGTTTATATGTAAAAGGAGCAACGATTTATCAAAACGTGATGTTGAAAGTAGTTGTGATAGTTAAGCTAACATGACATAATAAATTGGGTAGACATTATAAGGAAAACTTCGTCACCACTCCGTCCCTCTGAGTGATGACGTCCCGCAAGTTTTGCTCAAACAATAGCCCTGTTATAATTTATGGTATGAACCGGTACAACTCCGGATTAGTGAGGGAACCGGAATATGTGCATGCGTGATTTATGAGCCTCGCATAAGAGGGACTCACACTACAACACTAGTTTCCTCCAACTAACACACTTTTTTGTTCATATTACATCAATCATAAATATCCCATACTAAATCTCACATTCATTGACAGTTTATCCATCAAAACAACGCAACTTTGGCATTTGTGTGAATAATGTTTTTTTACGCATCCAGATTAGTTTCTTCTTTGCTGCTAAAATCATAAATTGTACTGAGCTGTAAAAATTAAATTCCATAATAAAATATTTATTTATTTATTTTACGACCCGAGGAGCTCTTTTTATAGAGAGGGTCTTTTTGAGAGGGTTTTTTTATACACAACAACGTGTTAATTGTCTGTCGGTGATCTTAACTATTACTAGTTGCACAGGTCACTCACTGTCTTAATAATCGCCTCAGTATTTACCTTACAATCCAGGAAATAAGAGTAAACTTGGACCAAAACGATCGATTGGGATTTTATTAATATTATTCCCGATATCCCAGTCGTAATAACCGATCAAATCAATTTAAAATTTCTTAACATGAGTGGGATTTGAACCCATGACCACAGTATTTGTAGCCACGCTTCTTATCCCCCGAGCTATTTATTACGCTGGCTAAAATATCTCATAATGAAACTAAGAAGTTACAATAAATATTGTGGAATTTATATTAAACACATTTCTTTAATAATTAAAATAATCGTACTCAATATAATAGTGTGTTAGTGAGTCGTGCTAGAACTTAAAGTAATGGTGTATGTACGAATAGACTAGAGCTTGGTAGTTTAGGTGTACATGCATACGCACCGCATGCACACACTATCATTACATTCTTATATTGAATACGGCTGATAGTTTTACAAAATTGCAAGAAAACTAGAATACAGAATGAAAGGTATTTGAAAAAATATGAATCAGTCTCAGATTAAAAAAAACTATTTATATTATTACTAGTATAATATTAAAAAAAATGATTTTCCCTAGACTAAAAATCAATATATTTTTAATTATTTGTACTAGAATTTGATACGTGTACATAATAAATATTCGCACGACAATATAAATTGACTTAATAAAAATGTACGACAAATAATTCCTTATTAAATACCATCCAATATGTAAAATTGAATATATGAATGTATATCCTAATAATAATAAATTCGATCAAAATTGGATGATTAATATAAATTTAAATACTACCAACAAAGCATAAAATGTGACGGATGATAAATTTGACATTTCCATACATAATTTTAACGAATATTTAAATAAACCACCACAAAGAAAATTTTAATTTTGAAAACTATGATATAGTATTTTCAGACGCTTATTAAATAACTGTTTTTTTAATATATAAACAAAAAATATTTTATAAAATACAATGATCAAATGGCGCTCTTTCCTCGCACACGTTCTACGGGGGAGAACAATACTGCATATAAAAGCGCTGATGTGCCTCTCGATTAATGAAAATATGAATAATTAAACGTGTTTCCATTGAATATGTTTACTGATAGATGTTTGTATAATTGCACAAAGCTGTCATTAATTCCAGAAGAGACAGGATGAAGTGTATGCAGATCAGTATCTTGGCCTCCTACGCATATTCAAACCACTACACTCATTATTCAGACACTTGATATCCTAACATCATTACACCGTATGCTTATTTTGTTGCAACAGAATAACACCTTAAGAATTCATCCTTATATATGTACAATTATGTATTTTAAAATTAAAAAAAAAAATACGAGTATGACGTAACACTTACTTACAGAAAATATCTTAATCGCCTTCTTCTTACTCAGAAGTACATATTTTATAAGCTACAGTTAAATAAGAAAACATTGATAATATAATGTTAAATTCCAACGATTTCTATGTCAAGATAAAACTGATTGTATTTTTCTCTAATTGATGAAATGTGAATGCTAAAGCTTGGGATTCCTAGGCGTGCGTCGCCGTAAACAAACACCGTAAAGACGATAATAGAGTTGCTTTGCTGTACTTTTGATCGGTTTTTTGTTAATTAGTGCCTCGGCCGAGGCCAAGACAAGGCATTAACTAACAAAAAAACCGATCATAAGGGTAGCTAAGTAACTCTACTATCGTATTTACGGTGTACGTTTACGGTGACGTAAGCCTAGGAATCCATTACTTAAAGCGTTCATTCTAATCAACAGAGCAGTTCTGTGGGTGATTTTACGTAGTGTAATAATAATAAAAAGAATATATTTAAAAAAATACATCATTTTTAGAGTATTATTCAGAATTTAGATCTTCTTCCGAACCACCCTAATTCGTGACACCACAAAAATAATCTAAAAATATTTTTTTGGATAAATTAAATATTACTTTTTTATATTTAGTTCGTTCGCTTTAAAACTGACGTTACGCATTAAAATCAACAAGTGTGAAAAATTATTATTAAAAATGAATTACTGCAGGCTTTGGTTCTTGGCGCGGTCTGCCACTTTAATGTCTTCTTACCGTTAATCTGAGCAATAAAGCCCCTTTTATATTCCTTCTCTCATTTCATTTGATCAATTTCAATGTGAATAATGATTTATCACATTTTTACCGACCGACCTTAAAAATCGATATACGGTAGATTCCGATATACTTGGTATGAAAGGGGGTGAAGAAGTGCTGCTAAATGGAGTGAGTTGACTGAAAAACCATTAGCGAATCATTAGAGAAAAGACCACCACTACACCTGTTGATTATAATACCATTTTTATTTAAAAAATTACAAGAAGTTAGATGATCTTTAAAAAATGTTAGTTATTGAATGCGTGTGGTATTTTTTTATGACAATATAAGCACACATTTTTAACTGGGATATCAATACATTTAACCTTTTAATATTTAGATATATGAAGATGATTTTTAATGTAGATTACGTTGTGTGCAAAATCATTAGCAAAACGAATGTACGGCTAACGTGTCACAGAGCCTCGTTATTTCGAATGGTTTATGTCACCTGGTATAACTATATTGTGCTGGTTTAACTATGGTATTGAACTGTAGTATAATATTGTGGAGCTCAGTGATAGTTCACTCGTTAAAACACACAAATCGGAATATTCTCAGCTATCGACACGAGCCCATTAACGGTAATGACCGACCTGTGAATGTGCAATACTAAACCAAGTGCAAGTTTATAAGAGATGAACTTGTATTATTGATTGCTTTACAGCCTATTCAATGTTTTATACAAATTATATTTGGATGGGTGACCAAATACTTATCGTTATCAGAAAACGACCCTTTATAAAACCAGTACGCTTCTTAAATGCAAAATCATCTTGAGTGTGTAGGCTTTAGAGTAAATTTTAACTAACCATAACTAGTTACAGCATCTATTAAACGCATAGATAATGTATTAAAGTTTATCAATGATCGTCAAGTGAAATAATCGATTTCGACCAATCAGATTTATTTGCGAGTCTCAATAGCACAATGACGTTTGCCCTACACACTGGTGGTAATTTGAATATAATATTTACATTATACATAGAATTTTAATAAATAAACCCATGAAAATAGATAAATTACAAAAACATTTTATTAAGCAATATATTATATAGTGGTAAATTTTATAAATAAATATTGACAAAAACTTACGAACTACTTAACGAACTTCTATCTATCATAATCCTCGATATAACGATTTTTTTCATCCCCCTGAGCTTCGTTATATCAAGTTTCTATTGTAATTTACATAATATAAGCATTAAAAATGAGAACTAAATGGTAATTTATAATACGCACAATTATTATAACATAGATATTTTTTTCGAAATCAAAATAAAACAAAGAAAAATTCTCTAAATTAACATGTATTTTATCTTATTATTTATCGTATTTACGTCTCTTACTGCAACAACTTAAAAAATTATAATGATAACAAAAATAATGATGATAAAAGAAGAGCAACAGCATAATAATAAAAAAAATATAGCATTAGTTGACATAGTTACATACATATATAAATGTGAAGAACAAGAAAGAAAAATAAAATATACGAGAAATCATAGATATAAACATAAGATTGAATTCGCCGAATATCCAGATATTTGGATGATATAATACAAGTATATATTTTTAATAATCATTAAGGTTTATTTACATATAAAATACGGGCATAAGAAATTTATACTCATTTTTAATCGAACCGATAATGTTTTATCTAGGAAAGAATCAATTCAATTAATCATAATATAGTCTTTTTAAATCATACATACTTGAATCATAGATATAAACATAAGATATCGAATGAATGGCTAAATGCGTGTTTAGTTCAAGTGGATCAAGTGGCCGAAAACATGAGTTAACTGGCAAACATTATACTGTAAACATCTCTCTTCATATCTTCAGTTATATTCCACAGTAAAATGGGTAAATGAATTGTTACTACATGTCATATGGACTCAAACATACACTCAAATACACCTAGGCTCAGTTTTTACCCCTGACTACTTCTTTAACATGTTTAAAATATTATTGCGTTTTAATCGTTAAAATATTATCACAACCACTCTCAGTGGCCACTAGAAATGTGTTTAGTGAGGGAGACACATCTATGCGTTTATCGAATACGAGAGAAGAGTGCAACAATACACGGGATAAACAAATTACACGATATATTTATATGCAATTCGATATCTAATGTTTATATATATGCAAATTTGAGCAATGCTAGGAGAAGTATTAATATTATAACATATTTAATTATTCAAATGTGGGTTATTTTCATATAATGTTTACATTATGTTGATTTTGGTACAAGTAATCGTCATAGGAGGGACAGCATCCCTCTTGTATTGCATTGTGTGATGAAGGCTGTATTGTGGGGTTGTCCGCCACCCGCCGCCCCCTCAGGTGGTCTGTTCACAATTCACCACCCCCTACACTTTTACAAGTAACTAAACTAATCGCACTTCAAACACTCGGCGAGGACGTCACGCTTTTAATGAGAGACTGACGCCTCACCTGCCCACAATCAGGGACAGGAACAATACTTCTCGGGATATTCGCTCAAATAAACAAACGAGATCCATTTAAACACCAAAATTTAAATCGTGATATATCAATTAGTAAATATTTCAGCAAAATCAATCAATCAATGTTTGTTCTATTAATGTTTCAGTGTTAGAAATCACCACGCAATCTATGATTGAAGAGCGTAAAAGTTGAGTTAAACGTAAATGTGGTTATAGACAAGCTCCGAAGAAATTTCTCCCTTCTTGAGTAATCTGATAAATAGTCCATTAAAATATTAAATGTAAAATTAATTAATAGTACATAATAGAGATGCAGGTTTTTAAACTCTTGATCCATTTAATTGAATTAAATAAAAACACTGTGTAAGTCAATATAAATAATACCAAATAGGTATGATTCGATAAAATGAAAGTTTATTTTATCAATGGACTTCTAAAATTAATATTATTTAAACTGAATTAAAATAAAATAATTCAAGAAAAAAGAGTGCCAATGAATCACTCCATTCAATGTTGATTTTACCCATAAAACCAGTATTTAAAACTGTTATTATTTATTAATATTTATTGATTTCATCAATTTGGTAATTTTACTATGTGAATGTGTTTTAAATATTTTTTGTACACAATGATAATAATTTTTTTTTTTTATAATAATCTCTTAGGCAATTCTTAATCTATTTTCAACCCTGTTTGTAACTATAAAATGTAGAATGTGTTCACATAAGAAATGCATTTTACACCCTCAATTAGTGACCGACTGCCATTCCACTAGTTTTTTTTGTACTAAACATACCAATAAAAAAAAGCTTTACAAAACGATTTATTAAAACTAAATATAAATATCGCAAAAGCATCTGTTTAACGAGTCCAAGCTTGAATATTTCAGTATGGTTTAAAACGAATGAGCCGTGAAAAAGTTACAGTCTACACTACAAAGCGGAATTTGCATCACAAAAATAACTGCAATTCTTTTTTCTTTGCATATTCACAAAAGAAAATGCCGCCCCGTTTCTAATTTCAATTGTAAATATCCTCAGTTATGAAAACGAAACCCTTTAACACGACGTGTGAACTCATTAAAGCGACAATTTAAATGTGAATATTATTATCATTTTATTTGTGCCTCGGTCTCTTTTGTTTTTAATAGAGTCTCGCTGATGATGACAATGATCGCGGGTTTGGAAAAAATCGATTTCATGAATCAATGTTCAGAGCCATTGACTCATGAAATAAGCGATCGTGATGTAATTTCTGGCTATGATTTTTATGATCTGTGAAATGAGTAAAAAAATACTTGTTTTGTTCTTAACGCGTCAATGAACATACAACATAAATATTTCTTATAATACTGGATCAACGGATTCTTTAAAACGATCAATTCTTCTTTGACGGAAATAGACAATTTAGAATTCAACTGTACTTAGGAAGATTATTTATTTGAAACCACGTCTCTTAAAAAATATTTGAATCAGAACATTATTCATTCATTTATTAATAAAACACATCACATATTTAAATATTCTCATATTGCTAATTTTTTATAGTAAGCCATATGAAAAATGCAACCTTGTATCGGTTAATTTAATGTTGGGTATATTAAATTGATTTTGAAAAAACCCTTCAGCGAATATAATGTAAGTTCATGTTCATTTTGCGGTTTTATAAATTACCACAAACCACACATTAAAATGCGGTTGTTGCAAATATTATAGTTAAATTAAAAAAATACCAATGTCGTCATACAGTTGAAGTTGTTTTAACTAAAAATCGTAGTCTTTAAATATTTAATATTAAAATATATAAAACGATCGCCATCTCTCGCAGCTTTTAATAAGTTTAACTTCTTGATATCTTATATAAATAACTCGTTTTGGGTCCTTTGAAAGTGAAATTAATACCGCTTATAGTATTTTTAAAGTCAAATAAATGTGGTTGAATTCTGAATTATGATTTAAGGCTATATTGATACTTTATACTTCAAGCCGTGATGTGATTTACTTCAATAGCGACATTTGGATTTAAATTTAAATATTTAGTCATACAATATCGTAGATTTTTAATTAAGTTGATTGAAATTTCCACAAAAAACTTCATCAACCTTAAAATACATTTCCCATTTCACTCTAAAATACTTGAATATAAACGACTTTTCCGATGTAAGAAGGCTGGACAAGTGGATGTTTAAATATCAATATGGACAACACAAATTGTCTCATTCAGACTCGTTTCCTTGTATCGCCATCTTGCTATTTATACATGCAGTTTTATGGCTCGCTAATATGTCGGTGGTGATATTGGGTTGTCCCGGTATGTTGCGACATTTAAATGGACAATGTTTATCCAATTAATAAATATAATACTTGAATAATTGTTACGTTTTTAATTTATTCTCCTAATTTGCATATAATATATTTTGTTTAAATCATGCACACGGCAAATTTACTAATTGAACTCACCTTATTCTCTTTCCGTAAGCAGGTTGATCATATAAATTATTCACTTTACGAGTGTTTTCCGTGTACGTGTACGTGACAAGTGCACGTAGATTGTACGGATCGGCTTCACGCTTTGGCGGCCGGCGGCACTCTGTGTGCTTCATCTTAACTGGGCGTGGCGCGTCTCCTTGGCTCCGCCCACGCGACCACGCCCACCACAATTGCCGCTAAGAGATGGGCGTGGCCTCCACACAGTACGCCCACATTGCCAGACACGATGATTTTGTACCAATTGAAATAATCATCACGGGGCATTAATAAATAATAAATCATGATTACACCTTATCAATACTACTATTTTATTAGATAATAATGTGGTGTTAAATTAAGACACATTTAATAGAATTCAATCATGCTGTAGATAATAAATAATGATAATGATAATACCTTAAATTTTAGGGCACTGCGCGGCTTGATTTTTTATTACACATATTGCTTTATTTATGCTATTTGAATTTTCGGATAAAGACAAGACAATCATAAAATTTGTATACTTTTACAGTTTGTCCCATAATATATATAATTGTCTAACTGTGTGTATGTTATATGTCTGTATGTCTGTACGGATCAATCTTTCAAATATCCTCAGCGTATACAGAGTCGCTATATACAGAAAAATAGTCCTTAATATATCAGGGTACAAGCATTAAAATTCCGTGTGCTCTAAGTCTTTATGGAACTGAGCCATATATTCAAAATGGAATAGAATATTTGGTAGTGAGACTGCATTTAAATTTGTTGATTATTGAAGATATGCGAAAGTAGCCCTTAATATGTATCGAATACCTTCGAGATATCGTATACTTTCGTTTGAAATATGTTTGCTGTCAGTTTTGTTCGAAATGTATGGAACGTAAAAAAAATTTCATTTTCAATGATTGTTTAAACTATTAAATGGGACATTTTCGAAATAGTAAATTATTCCTATCTGACCGGCAACTAATGTAGATTCATCCATTATCTATAACACGTTTCATGTCTCTGTCAATAGAAGGTAGTTAATCGTAAACTGATATATTTTATAAATAATGGTCAATCGAAATCCATTGTGACAGCTAGGTGTTGCTAGGTGTTGCCAGGTGTATAAATAATTCAATTTAAATATTTAATCATAATTAATACATATCTAAAATCTCGAAACGGGTATTTTAATGATAATATTATTAAATTTATTTCAAAATAATTTTAAAGATATTTAATAATGCATAATAAATGAAAATTCTCAAAAAAGTATTTATCGGGAGACTCGCTTTTTAAATATTGTGATGAGTGTTGTTATCATATGAAAACCGCGTTATATTATTTTATTAATAATTTTAATAAAAAAATTCAAACTTCTTTCGAATGAAAAAACAAACAACGTATTATCTTCGTATTAAAAACAAATCAGAGCATTTAAAAATATTAAATAATTTAAAAATATTCTTAGATGTATTTTATTTGATAATGCATTACATTTTCATACTTCATTTTTAAAATCAAAAATTTCTTCTAATCGATAAAAAACCACTTTAAAGCAAAAATGAAATCAAAACTCAAAGATAAACGTCCTATTAAAAAAACAGGCAGAACATAAAAAAACATTAACAAATTGAAAATTTCAATTAAAATTACCCTAGTTAATATAATAATTGATATATGATTCGCAGAGTTCACCAAATGCCATTTTGCTACCTTATAATGCTACTTTTATCAAAAAAATGCCATTAAAAAGCCACATTTTTATTCTTTTCAATTAGATTTGGACCCTATTTATTGAAATAAAAAAATGTTTGAATAAAGAAATCAATTTTTTAGTGGTAGCGGTAAAAAATATAAATGCCACAAAATAATGCTTCTTTTTAGAGCCACATTTCATAAAAAGATGTGCCACATTTTGTCGAAATCTGATAAGTGTAGATTTATATCATATAATGTTTTGTGTAAATATCAGAGAGTTGTACACTGAGGTTTTAATAATGTTTATTTTTATTCTGCATAGTTTTTTAATAGGAAGGTTTTATTTTGAGCTTAGATTTTATATCTGGTTTTATGGTTGTTTTTTTATCAATCAGAATAAATTCCATCGTTCCATAAAGTATTAAAAGCAGAAATAATTTCAATAATTGTACCTTAATACATTAAAAACTATTTTTACTTATTAAATAAACGATATGTACAGATAAAATACGAATAACATTCACATACCCTGGGCAAATATAATTAGTATATTGTTTTATTATTCGATAAAATGTACAAAACAAACTTTTATCCATTTTTGAAAGTTGCTTTCAACTCTATAGTTTGTCCCATAAATATAATAATCGATTTATGATAAGTTTAAATGTATATCATAATTGGTGTAAATATCTGAGAGTTAAAATATTATAAAGGAAATCGTTTCAGTGCTCGAATACGTCAAAGCACTTCATTACACCCACTTGGATTAGGTCTACTTATTAGTAAAAGATTTCACACAAATTTATCAATAAGGCATAATATGCCAACTTGTATTAAGCAATATTAAAAGTGTTAATCGAGAGTTTAAATTAAAATAAGAGTATCCCTTTTTTATTTAATACTACACCTATAAGATATAATATTAGGTAGCTAAATAATTATTCCTACATACATATTATAGTTTTTATTTTATTGCCTAAACAATACTCTTTTTGATGGTTCTTAAAATTCAGTAAAACAATTAAAATTATACCTATCACATATAATATGTCTACATATGTACCTACCCGAAAACCTTTTGTCCGTTGTTTCATTTTAAATTAAATAATAATTATTCAACTACCTGTTGTTAAATATCAGGTAACTATTTGCCTGTTTTTTGGTTACGATGTTAGTAGAAAAAAAGATGTCAATCAATACCACGAAAACATAATATTCATCGTTATTCGTGGTATTTCTGATACTATTTTTCGAATTCTTCTTCTACTATTATTAATAAGTGTAAATAGCATAACATTTGTACAAAAAGATATATGCCCATATGATTTAGATTAAAGCCCAATTATATTACACTTTGCTTCAGCCATTAAGCAAAATTTACACATCCCCTTGAGACATGTTATTATTTTTCTACCATTTTTTTTATATTTTTGTTCCCATACTGTGAATTTAAGTGTATAAAATATGAATGTGTATTGCCTTCGGGATAGTAAAATGTAGTATTGTGGTCACAAGTTTTATTGCATTAGTTACATTTTACGACTTTTCCAATTGGCGTCGATCACTTTTACATTTACACACATTGTTTCATCCACCAAACATGCATTGTTTCATTACATTTATACTACGGATAATAAAATTTTACCTGTAGGTACTAACATTGTAAAGCGAGTCACTGAACTAACTATGATATTGTATCAAATATAATAACTGGAATTCGGGCTCGTCCAGTCTTATAGCATATTACTGGTTATAATGAATAGTTTACTTTAAAATAGTATAATATTAGAATGTGCATATAGTGTTAGTCTCAGAGGCAAACACGGTGAAGTGCTATACTCTGTACTCGGTTATTTATTCACCAAGCAGTCAAATAAAAAGAACATCAAAATGGTCTCCGTCCGTCACGCACTTCTTCCTATTTGACCGTATATTTTGCCTTTCAAATATTATATTAACACGACCAAATAAACCGCTAAAATAAAATAAAAGTTCTTGAGAAGTCAAATGAAAAATAAATCATTCGGTATCCAAAAATAATAAATAGCACCCATGTATGAACCTATCCAAATCATTTTATTCATTATGGTAATATTGGTATTTAATTTTGGATAAGGACGCAACGTCGAATTGGTAGATTAAATTCGATGTGTTGGTAGACAATTATTGTAGGTCACTTTTTTTTTATACCAAAATTGAGAAAATGATTCTTGTAAAACATCAAATATCTCTAAAAGTACCACCAAGAAATTATAACCATTGAAATTTTGTAAATTTAAGTCTCTTTCTTGAATATTTGCTCAGAAATATACTTGTTGAACACGAAGACAATGCATATTTATATAAATAAAAAAGTGTTTATAACCTTTATAAAACTTTCCCTCCAATATTGATTTTTTTAGTATTCATAATAAAACTGTTTCAAATCGATCATCTAATTAATCAAATGACTAAAAAAAATGTCTTTCCTAACTAAAGACAATTTTTATTGTAAGTAAAAAACATGACACCAGGAATAAGTAACAAGTGTCAATAAATTAATATCATAGAAATGTTAAATCCATATAAGTCTGCGTCTTTCGCACCTGTGCTAGTCTCAAGTTGTCCCATTTATATTAAGCAAACTCTTCATTTCGTCTTTGAACCGTTTCAAAACAACTACATCAAAATATTATATAGGGATATATTGAAATAGAATATATGAAAATGATTCTAAGATATAAGAGAACAATAATAATGCATGTCATCAATTAAAAATTGATCAAATTCATACTTATAAATTGAAAACACTCATAATTGGAACTTTCAATTAAAAATAACCTAATACGTATACAATGATTTATAGAGAGATTTCTTATATATTTATAGAGAGACGTCTTATAAAATAATTCCAATATTCTATAGTAGTAAATAGTATCTGAATTAAAATGTAATATATTAGATTAATTGAGGTGGATGGCTTTTAAGAGGCTTCATCAAATCATGTCGAGCTGGAAAGCTTTTCAATTGGTTTCAACCCCTTAAAGGAGATATAATCTCACGAGACTTGTAACTGATTAACTAACAACCAACAAGTCGACTTGATTACTTGTCGATGCTAAAATTTGTTTGATCACGTCTGTTCTGGTGGAGAGATTCTGTAAATAAATAAGCATAGCTTAATAGTTTTCCGACCATCAAACTATTTGAACAAGCTAATTAATACGTAAAGCGATTCCTTTACCAATATTATATCTACTTTGAATTAAATTAATATAATCTTAAGAGATTAGATTATATGTATGTATAAACTATCATAATGCGAATAAAAGTACTACATTTTAGGGTTAAAAGATATTTAATAAAAACTTAAGTTGACCAATGGTCATATTTGTTTATTTATAATGAACAGTCTCAACTTTACCGATTATATTATTAACAATTTAGATAAAATAGTAAAGTATAAAACAATCCACAATAATCTGCCTTATTTGCATTTTATAGTCAACAACCTAACAAAAATTAAAAATGTTGATCTTTAACCCTAGAAAGATAAACTTATTTTCAGGCGTGTAAAGATAAACATAATATGCCTCGGAGGCGCCAGGTTTTAAAAACCGTTATATTATAAAAACTAAACAATTTACTTTATTTTTTAACTCCATTCAAATTTACATAAAATACATTCTTAGTTAATACATAAAGCTAATACATAAAACACAAATTTATATATAACTGTATTGTTATTTGGAGAAAATATATAAGGTTTTACAAAAAGAAAAAAAAGTAGTATACATATATGACGATATTGTTCATAAAAATAACAAACATTTTAATTATTTTATTTTACAATCTTATTTATTACAAAATTATCTATCTTAAATTAGAAAAAAAATATTAAATATCTAATTTTATAGATAGCAGGTGTAAACATTTAGTTTGTGTTCAGCGCACACTGTCTTTTCGCACTTTGCACACGTCATCTCTGACATTTTTATATTTTTTGTTCTACATAAGCAAAAATTTAATTGAAGGTTCATCATCAGATTCTTGAGAAACATTTTGATTGGTTTGTGGCTTAGGGTTGGTTCCAAAAGACAAGTTCATAAATGCATCGGTTAAAAAAATACAACTATATATCAGTTTTGCTGCCGCCTCGTAGGCGTAGTTTATCTTTCTAGGGTTAATAAAAAATAATTACAAAAATACAAATATTTACATTGACTCATTCAAAAGACACTAAAAATTATTTGATTTAATATTTAATGCATACACAACAAATAGACGCATTTTTTAAATTTAATACAAGAGTAGTTGATTGCGAATCATCTATTTAATTATTGGTAAAGTATAACATTAAAATATTTATTAACTAAAAATATTATATATTTGCAGTGCATTTAGAATAGTAATTTTAATTATACATCTAGTGGAAAAATTGCATAATTCCTCTCAATTTACCTTTATCGGACTTCTTTTCTTGAAATTTATTGAAGTCACTTTTTAGCTTCATTTACCTATGCCAAACGATGATTGATATTTATATATCTTTTTTTTATTATTATTAAGATAACACAGTCGTCTAGAATACCAGAGAACCTACATCTCTGATGGACCTTTCTTTGAGGAGGTTTTTATACACACAACGTGTTAATTGTCTGTCGGTGATCTTAACTATTACTAGTTACACAGGTCACCGACTTAATAATCGCCTCAGTATTTACCTTACTATACAGGAAAATCAGAGTAAACCTGGATCAAGACGATCGATCGGGATTTTATTAATATTATTCCCGATCTCCCAGTCATAATAACCGATCAAATCAATTTTAAAAATTCTTGACTTGAGTGGGATTCGAACCTATGACCACAGTAAATGTAGCCACGCATCTTATCCCCTGAGCTATCACGCTATCTTGTTATTAGTTTGCTAGATGTCCATTTAATAATCATATTTGAATTAGATATAGATATAGATGGACTTGTGTAATATTCATGGGTGTTTTTGTATATTAGTGTTGCGCTTGCCAGTCCAGAAAGTTGAAGATGAAGAAGGGTGGTTTGGCATGAGACACCCTCTTCTCCCAACATCAATTCAGTGAATGTGGGTATGTTCATGTCAATGAAGACGAGTAAATAGTTGAAATATTCATTGGAGAGACTGTCACGTTTGGCGTTAACCTGATGGAGATGTCAAATGACGACGTACCAGACCAACGTGACTCCTCTTTCATTCCACCTTCTTTTACCAAATAATATTCTTGTCCACCATCCACACACCCCATCTAAAGTATGTACACTCCAGATAAAATATTTCATTAATTTATTGACCTATATTGATTATATGGATTAATCTTTTTATCCCCATTATGTAATGCCAGTATGTATTATACTAAAACGGGCTTAAGCATTTTTTTGTATAAAAAAAATATTTTATTTACCGGCAGGCCGGCCATAGAAAAATAGCGAGTATTCTCGCTCTGCTTGGGCATCTGTATCTTACATATTTGCCGTTTTATTATTAATTTCAAATATGGAACACACAGAGGCACATTAAATAAATTATGTATGTCATATAAATATCCTTTCAGATGTAATGTTTATAATTTATAAAAATTATGTGTTTTGATTAAAAATGCCTGCTGTGATTAAAAGTCTTGGCCTGCTGTGCTGTGCTGTGAATCTTCTGTTTTTATTAATGAGTGAATATATGTTGTCATTAGAGAATAACAAAAACAAAAGCTGTAAGCAATAAGTTCACTTTATGATGTCATCGCATTAGTTCAAGTTCAAGGTCAAATTCGATTTCGAATCCGTCAACAAGGTATTGTTGTTTACTTGTAATGTGCGTAGTACATTTTGGTTGAAATTACGCTGTACCGTACTTTATTTACATATTCAAATCAGGCGGTCAATCACCTAATAAGTAAATACGCAAGATTCTCAAACTTTTTTAAAATAATAATAAAAAATTGAAAAGTTTAACCAGCCGACTTGGACCATTAATTGTGTTACATTTAATGTACCATTCCTTACATTTAATTATTTTAAGTTCAATAAAATACATGTTGTATAATTTAAATATCCACCTATATGATAAACGAGTACTTATTCTTTCTGCCACCCTCTAGAAGAAATTCAAATTTACATATTATATCCCAGTAATATTAAGCTACAACAATAATCTAATAAATAATTTTGATTTAGTACAAAACTGTTTATTAAAAAGGCACTTTTACCGCAACTTTAAGTATATATTATGTGACATATACATACATTACCTTTAAAAATATCAATATCATGGATACTTTTTTTGTTTTTGTAAAATTTTGTTGATGAATCATCTTAGTTCGAATATTTAGAGAGGATTTGATAACAGGTTTTGTTTAATTGTTTCTGAATGTACATAGGTGTTATAGATTAATTTAATAAAAATATTATAAACTCTAATGATAAGCGATAATTTAATGTCTAAGGCTCAGCTGGTGATCAATGGAATATTTTTATATTAAATTAAACTAAAGAATGTTTAATTATAAAGGTCTATATACTCTATTTAAAAATTGGTTTTTGATTTTTTTAATGATATCTGAGATATCATTTACACATTATTATTGTAAAATGTAATGAAATTGTCTTATTATTTATAACAACTTGATTTTCCAAAATTAACGAAAAAAAGTACCTTTTTAAACTAGTATATATAAAATAATTTAAATATGAGTTGTTGTTGTGTGACATAAGTTGTTAGACAAACGTTGTCACGTCTCTCGTCACAGGTATGTTGGCCAAGGTGTGCATACTTAATGTGGGGGGGCGTCAGTCCCTGGGGGCGACGCCCCGCCACTAGCGCTCCGCCCCCACAGCCACCCACCACTCTATTATTCAAAAGGTCGTCATAGAGAAAGAGGCGATCGAGGAATTCAATTGACGATAAAGCTGTCAGAAAAACCCCAATCAATTATTCTGGTGTCACGATCCCTTAAACGAGTTAACCCCAACTCTCATCGTTGGAGAAAAATATATATTTCTCTATGAAAAATTGTATATATATTTTAAGTTTCCTCCAATATCATTAAGTGCTTTTAAATATCACACAAAATTAATTTAAAAAAAATACAATTTCCATAGATTTTTTTTGGCAGATGTGAGTATGGTTTTGTGAATATTTAAGATAAGGTTTATTTTCCACCCCCTCGCATAAGTCAGTCAGTCTCGACAGGTGTCTGAGAATGATCTAATAAAAATGAAATGATACCTCAGAGCACTGGGAATAAGTTAAAATCAATTTGCATAATCGACTCGTTAAATATGCATTAACTTATCAAAGAAAACTGGCAGTCCTATTTCCCAAAATGTTACTCGAGAATTTTCCGACAAAGGGAATATAATTTACTGGACGACTTTACGAAAGACGCGGTAAAAATTATTTATTTTAATATTATTATATAACACATACATATTTTTAAATGTATGTACATATTAAATTAATTTCAAAATAATATTACAAATATTTAATAATGAAAAAATAATTAATGACAATTCTCAAAAAACTTTTTAAATATTGTGGTGAGTGTTTTCATCATATTAAAACCCTATTAAATACTATTTACCTTGAAAATTCAAATATCTTTTGAACGAAAAAATAAACAACTAACCGTCCTATTAAAAAACCAAGCAGAAAATCAAAAAACATTAACAAATTGAAATGAATTAAAATTACCCCAGTAAAATATATATATATATATATATATATATATATCGTGACGCACTACTCCCTTTCGGGGTTGGCCCGGTCTGTTGCTGCACTCAGATTTATAAATTTACGATCTTTCTCCATTCACTCCTGTCCTTGCATATCTCCCTTGCTTCCTCTAGATTCATTATTCTAGTCATACATCTTCTTTTATTCTTGGTGCTCCTAACTGCTTTCTTCTTAAGAGCAGCACCAACCACATCCATCCACGTCTTCTTCGGTCTTCCTTTTCCTCTCTTTCCGCTAATCTCGCCCACATAAATCACCTTAGTCAGTCTTTCATCACTCATTCTCTCGACATGTCCAAACCATCGCAAAAGGTTCTTCTCCTGAAGTTGTAACATGGATTCCTTTACTCCACATTCATTCCTCACTTCTTCATTTCTCACTCTATCATATCTGGTCTTTCCACACATGCTGCGTAAGTAATCCATGTCAACCGCGTTGATTCTGCTCTCATGCTTCGCCTGACATACCCATGATTCCGATCCATACAGCATTGTTGGGGCCAACACTGCCCGGCGAATCGTGAGTTTCGCCTTCTTTGACAGAAAGTCACTCCTCGCCAGAAATTTTGTCCCCCCCAACACTCTTCTTCCTGCACACACTCTTCTCTCGATTTCGCAATCGATACTACCATCCCTTGAAAAGGCTCTCCCCAGATACACAAAATCCTTCACACACTCGATCGTTTCTCCATTAATCTTAAAATCCATTTCAATACTTGTACATTCCCTTTCAAAAACAACTGCTTTCGTCTTACTTGCATTCACTGCTAGACTCATAGCCGAGGTACTCTCATATAGCCGGTCTAGAGTTTTTTGGAGCTCTTCGGCACTCTCTGCTATGAGAACTGCATCATCCGCGTACATTAATATTTTTACATTCGCTCCTCCTATTTTTACTCCTTTCACACCCTCGCAGACTGCCCTCATACACTTATCAAAGAAAATGTTGAAAAGACAGGGTGACATTACACATCCCTGTCTAACTCCCATTCGCACAGGAAAACTGCCACTCACTTTATCGCTCACTCTCACTTGTGCTTGAGAATCTACGTACAGGGCTTGAATTGCCTGTAGTAATTTGCCTCTGACTCCGTATTCACTAAGCACCTGCCACACAAGGGATCTATCCACTCTGTCATACGCCTTTTCTAAGTCTACAAAAGCGCAGTATAGACTTTTATTAACACTCATACTTTTCTCGATCATCTGTTGCAAGGAGAAGATCTGGTCTGAGCATCCGCGGCCAGTCCTAAAACCACCCTGCGCGTCCCATATTCTCTCCTCGGTCACCTCTCGTACTCTTCTGTTCAGGCAACGTGCAAACAGCTTGCCAGGGCAGCTGAGTAAGCTGATTGCACGGTAATTTTTACATTCAAATCTGTCACCTTTTTTCTTGTAGATTGGTACAAGAGTAGCTGACACCCATTCTTTTGGCACCTTCCCATACTCGACGCACGCATTAAACAAGCTCACTACTAGATCTTTCATCACTGCTCCTCCCCATTTAATCATTTCATAAGTCATTCCATCCGAACCTGGAGATTTTCCATTTAGGATATATTTAAATATATTTAATTATATGTAGATATATATATATATATATATATATATATATCTCTGCCTCTCTATATATGTATATATATATATATATCTGCTGCCATGCCATATACTCTTCTGCTGCTGCTCTCTGCTATATCTCTGCTCTATACACCTTATATGTGTGTATAGAACGCCTGATTAACATTTTTTTACAAAATATATCTACATATTTACGTGAACATTTTGTGGATAGATTTTTACCCAAATTAGCTGTTTTCAAAAAAATATTATATCATCCTCTTTACTTTTGTTTACAAATATTTCTTAATCATATATCAAAATATATTGATAAATTATAATTTTATGCATATATTTCGAAGACGAGTCTTTATTGCATATATTTTATTATGTGTTACATGTCTGTGTATTTCAATGATATACCTATTGAAAAGGGCTCATTAAGTTTTCAAATTGTGTGCAAAATGCGATTCCAATATGGCAAAAGACTCTTTCATTCGTTTGCCTCTGAATTGAATTATAAAACAAGTTCAAATATTGCGGCATTGACGCCGCTTCGCTTTTGATGTTTCGCTTTTGGAAAATTGTTTCAGCACAATTGTTTGATCGTCTGGGAAATATTCCTTCAGTGCAAATAGCCTGGCCCAAGTTGAACTGAGCAGTTAAAATTAACTGAACACGCGAGGGTAATAAGAGGAAAACTGGCTTACAATAATACAATAGAACGACCTCGCTTTTCCTCCCTTACTAAAACCCGACACAAAAAACACTTTATCCTCCGCAATATTATCATTCGGAAACAATGAGAGATCATTTTAAAGGGAGCTATTTGCATATTAATGTACTCATTAAATCATTGTATTATATATTCTTATAATTGCTTAGCAAAATGTTGCTATATATATTACAATTTCTTTATTTAATTTGAATTTTACATTGTTCATATAATACAAAACATATTGTGAATTAGACTTAGTGTACAGAATATATAAATATTTATACCAATACTAACATGAGAATAACATTTTGATGTTACATTAGAGATACTTAATATTAAATAATAAAAAGTATGGGAATAAACAATAACAAGAATAGACTAGACATTAACAAAAACAATTACAAAGTATTATGCTTAAAACTAAATAACAGGTTGATTGTGTAACACCAAATTTCATTATAATAATAAATTTTCTAATGATATTTATTTTGGAAAAATGAACTTACGTTGTTCGCGAATCATATTTGTTTTTTTAATTACTTAAAATCGGGTTAGTTATTTTAGTGTAATACTCAAATCTGTGATATTTGATTTGATCATTTTGTGTCCTCGTGGACTTCTTTGAGATATAATCGAATTATTTTAATATGTATTTTCGTCAAGTAGGTTGATAATTTGATCGTATAAATTAAAAGGGGCCCCTCGAGAGCCGTTTGATATGTTATGCAAAGCGGAAAAGACACGTTGATAAAATGTGAAAGGGTTGAATTGCAGTGGTAAGTTTTTTCTCTCCCCACGGCCTAAATATCAAAGTCAAAGGTAGTGGAGTCCAGTCATATGTGCGGGGGTCAGTGTAAATATTGTTCCACAGTCAATTTCTACTTTACACAAAGTGAGCTGGAACTAGAAGTGAAAGCAGGCCGCAAAAAACCACCATGGGTTCTGGCTTGAACCCTTCGCCTTCTCAAACATATGAGAGATGGTACTTCTTTGAACTGAACTGGTGACGCCTCCCCCAGAAACATTTTCCGACCGACCATCTCTACAATGTTCTGATGACTGTACCAGGAAAAATTCGTCTACAATAATTTATCATATTTTTTTTATCATATAAAAAATACCCAGCATATTTGCTGAGGGGGAGTAATTAAAATATCATAATTAAATATCAGTGGCAGAGCGCCCTGTTGTTGAACTTACACATCTGTAATAACTATTTACTATTGCATAGTGGGTATAATTAAGTAATTTGTCGTATTCGAGCCCTGCAATGATTTCCTTCATAATATTGCTTTATTTTATTATTATTGAATTATTTTATTGCAACTCTCTGATATTTACATACAAAATTATATGATATACATCTCCACTTATTGTACTTCAAATATTATATTCATAGAATAAACTATAAAGTTGAATGCAAATTTAAAAAAAGGATATTTATTATATTAATATAATTATATTATAAAATTGTTCTCTTAATATCCGATAACTCAATTATTCAACTCATTTTACCGAATAATAAAGCAATATACTAATTTCATATATTTGCTTAATGTAAATATATGTTATTCGTATTTTATTTGTACATATCGTTTATTCTAACAATCTCTTCAGAGTGAGTGGTATAATATTATAATTAATGTATTGGGGTACAAGTATTTAAATTCTTTATGCTTTTAATACTTTAGGAAATGAAAGAACTTCTTCTGATTAATAAAAAAAAACAACCTTAAAGCAAAGATAAAACCAAAGCTCAAAATATAACCTTCCTAATAATCAACTTTGCAGACTATACTAATGTATAGTAAAAATACTCGTGAGCAGATGAAAAGCTATTTTTTCTTCTGTTTTCCCTCTTGGTCTATTACCAATGGATTACAAGAATACTGATGATTGATGAAAATGGATAAATTTAAATTATTGCTCGTGTTGAATACTGGATGGAATTACATAATTATTTAAAGAAATAAGTTTGTACTTTTCACTATATTTTTATTACAGTCTAAGCGCTTTCGACTACCAAAATGTAGTCATCTATAATATAATTTAGTTGCTACTATTACTAGTTGCTACTATCACATATTATAGTTGCTTTATATAGAAACATTTAGTCTCTGAAGATGACTACAAGTTGGTAGTCCAAAGCGCTTAGACAGTAATACAAATATGATGGAAAATATAAACTTATTTCTTTGGATAAATTTTATGCAAACTTAAAAGAATCAGAGTGAACCAGAGTGTGGGTATTTGTATTCTGTTATAGTATATTGAAGAGTCGGCATGTTTAAATCGTCGTATTTATGGGGATGCTACGACGCCTACGCCAATGTCTCTCTTTGACCGTTGGGCAGGTAAATATGAAATATAGCCTTCACATACATACATAATACGGCAAAGGTAGCCAAATATGAAAGGAGTGTTGACATGAGACGATGGTGTGCCGCACCTTTAATCATTCTACGCAAACAGGATTTCAGCTGAAACCTTTTGACCCTACACTCGTGTTTGCTACCCTACTCTAATGTTTAGCTAACGAAATTAGCGATACAAACTATGTCGTCGTTCTGTTTGTGAATACTATATATAACTGGCCTGGGGATCGGATTATTACACGGAGGGAATAACTCACTGTGTGTTCATATATTACTCACTGACCTGGAAAATATACATATTAATAATACATTTCACACACTGAAAACTATATTGTGATACTACCAAATGCATAAAAAGCCCAAACAATTAAACTTTAAAAAATAAAATAAGTATTTTATTTTAACTAGTCATTTAATTAATAGTTACATTAGGTCAGTCTAAATTTCTCGGATTTTAAAGCCAATTTTTCAAGTCAATTTTTCAAGATTTTAAAGTCAAACAGAGCCTTTCTAAAAAGTTTGTGTTAATATATTGGATTGAAATATTTGGGGTGGATTTAATATTAGTGATAATATTTTAAATATTTACTATTATATGTACATATAAATATTTTTTCTTTTTGACTATTTTTGTTTCTACTTGGTTGTTTATAATTTTTATATTTGCTTTGTTCATCTTTTTTTATTTTGTAAACCATCATAACACATTGGATTATCTGTAAGGTTAACGTGCAGTAGCTATAATTTATGTATCTGTAAATAAATAATTCTTGTTATCGAAAAAGTGTAGTATATAAAAAATATCCTTATTAATTTATTAGTTATCTACATAGTTGACTGTGCTGAAAGCAACAGTCATTTTTTCAGAATAATATGTGTATAATAACTATTATTATTATCGATAATAAATATAGTTGCCACTAGCAGGTGACTAGAACTATGAAATTAAATAATTGTTCACGTATTAAGAGATGTGTAATTGATATCCTGATAGACAAATCTATAAAGTTCAATTTTCATCCTTAATCCAGCTGTTTTTTATAATCAATTATAGATAAGATAATAATGATGTTTTAAAATTAGAGCAATAAAGGCAGTGTAATATAATATTAGGTAATAACCAGTGCGCTGTTAATTAAAATACGTTGGTAACTTTAAAGCGCTTACGAAATGAAAATGCTCTTAGAATAACTTGATTAATGTAGGCTTTACAGACCGACCACACCCGCAAAATGTGGATTTTAATCTCTCACAAAAACACAATACATATTATTATGTTTAGGGATATCATTATTATCTTGTATGCATGTGAATAGCTTGAATAATATTTACATCGTCCATAACAACGCTAATCCATTCAACACAAAAGAGAATTTCCCGACCACTTTCCTTACCACTATTTATAAATACATTTGAATTTTTTTCACAATACTTTAAAATGAAGACATTCAGTTGGTAATAATTCAAATGATTAAAATACATATTAATTTTCAATATGCATCAAACGAGAGAAATTATTCATAACGATGTAATACAATAATACATATTTCTTTTATTTGAATCTTTTATAAAAATACATACGAACATACTGTCTGAACATAATTTTTTTTTTAATTCAATAGTTTGATCATGTTTTCCAGGAATGATGATTTATATAGATTAAAGTCATCAAAAGAGGCTGTATGTAATATAATATAATGGTTCCGTATAAACCATGATCAAAATATAAAATAAAAAATGTATGAAATTATTTTATTTCATCGAAAATTAAAGAAAACATAATAATACCTCCAAAAATGACTTCGCTGTGACCAAAATGACTTTTAGATAAGTTCTCTCGTTTATCTTCATGAAATTCATAGTCATTATTTTCAAATTATAAATTAATAACCAATATACCTGACTGATTTTATTATTATAATTTAGTCTTAGTCATGTCTTGGCACATCTAAACGTGCTGTTTTTTATTGAATAATTATGAATACAAACGCAAAATAATATGTTATTATGATGAAAGCAAAAAGGGGCTTTCGTTAAATTTCCACGTTTTTCTTTGGTTTCCATTGGCGAAACAATTTGGTGAATCGTTTTTGCTATAGTCTGGCATTTTCCCCATAGCTGTAAAGCCTTAAAAAGCCTCTCCACCTGCTGGCAGATTCAAGTGCCTGGAATGCACATTACCACCCTTTTAAAACTGTTTTTTTTTTACACTATTTACTTGTTATTTACTACACTATTTTGTAATAAATTAATATGCTATACAAACAATAATTGAACGTGTTATTGAATTTTGAAGTATTCTCGTTAGCTTTTACGGGTGGTTTAATTAAATGAGGTAAGGTTTGGAATCCTCAGAATTAGATGACCCATGCGGACAACTAACATGTTTTCCACCTTTTATAGTCGCATACTTGTTTGTACTGACAGAATTAAACATGTATTTAACATTACAAAGACGCGTTCATAAATGGGAAGTCTACTATTAAACAACATGAAGAGATTCCTTCCATTTTATTTAATATATGCATAATTGCGCTGTGTACAAAGACTACTAGGCCTTGTAGCTATTTCTGTGGAACATTCATTTGAATAATGAAGTATTTAGTAGTGTAATGAATATAAATGTCATGAGTATTATTAACATGGAAGTAGTGATGTGGAAAGGACCATCAAATGCAATAATTCCGAGTCCGGCGGTCAGACAATACGTATTAAAGTACTCTGAAATAAAATTCCGAAAGCGTCGCCAACTTCATCGACCTATGTAAACATGCCACCAACATACCACCCTCTTTTATATTATTAAATTCTTTTGTGCCAACACACTGAATTAAAACCACCGCCCGCTTTGATAATTAAACTCAAGCGTTCCTCGAAAAAAGGTCAATATGGAGCCCCCCTCGTATCTGATAAACGCCCCGTACTAAAATGTGAACTGGGTACCTCTCCTTATTAATTTCCAGGTGACCCTCGGAATGGACGCTCAAGTGTTTTTTTACTCTTTCCAAATGACGATAAATCGACGCTTAAAATTGTAGGGATGCCAATTAGGCATAAATTGGCATATTTTACTCGTTCGAATGTCCTATAATAAATATATTCCACATATTAAAAATTCCCCTTTTTAATGTCTCTATCCTGTCTTAATGAAATTTTTAATATACGTGCTCTATGAATATTTTAAAGTAAAAAATATACCTATGAACTCGATGAGGACAGAGAATTCAAGGGAAAGCATAAGGTCTGTAAATAACAATAATATATATATATATATATATATATATATATATATATATATATATATATATACACACATGACTAGCTGATTAATTTTAGCAAAAAAAAATTATAATAATAAAAGATCATGAACCTCAAATTATGAAAGATATTTACATTACTATATATAAATAGCTCTCTTTTATAAAAATAGTTTTCTTTTTAAATTTTAATATTACCCTTGCATTTTTTCATTAAAATTGTTTTTTTTTGTATCGTGAGTGATATTCTATAAATTAAATTGTAATACCTATATACTAGACTATTGACTCACGTATTCCTTATCAATATTAAAATCAGTTATTATTATATAAATATGTATAGTATTTTTTCCCACACTTCAACTAATTTGAATAAGTACTAAGTTGAATAAAAAGTTGTGTAAAAAGTGGATTACATTGAAGACTGAAATTGGAAAAAGTTAAAGTTAAAGAATATCAAATATTAGGTGGACGATTTTTAAACACACAATTTATAAAGAATCTATTGATATCATTGTATACGAAAAAATACAAGTAGCTTATATTCGTATCATTTTGAATTTCATTCGATATATTCAGACATAAAATCAAA
>JAGTTH010004554.1:0-10316 GCA_022606485.1 Agraylea sexmaculata
CACAGAAGAGCTTTTTTATAGACAAAACAATAGTAATAAAATATATATATATATATATATATATATGTGTGTAGTATTGTTTATTTTTATATATATATATAAAAATAAACAATACTATAATTAAAAAAATGTATTAATAGAATGTATATAAAAAAATAAAGTAAGGTGTATGAAGACATAATATAAGTGTTGCTATAAAAGGTCACTCCTAAATAAGTCATATAAGTAGCAGAATTTGTGGAAAAGAGTTGACCCAGGTGCAACCCAACCTGCCATTTGTTCGAGAAGCATGTAATCAGTTATGTAATTTTGATAGCTCATCGGGTAGGTTAGGGTAGATATTTCCACTACAAATCCATATAATTAAATGTACAAATAATTTCAATTAAAGCAGTCCAATGTGATGATATATATATATATATATATATATATATATATATATATATATATATATATATATATATATATATATATACATATATATATATACATATATATATATATATATACTCATATATATATATATATATATATATATTAAAAAGGCGTTGGCGAGTCCATTATGTTTGAATTACCGATGGAGAAGTGTCGTGAAAAAGACAAAGTCTTGGTCGATTTTCAATCTAAAATCCCCTATGATTGCGTCCTTGGGGAGTTTACTAGGGAATGGAACTATAATAGTAGTAAACGGACAAAGCCTTCCACATCCTTTGTGCATTGAATTCCAACAATCGACCCCAAGGCTTTCAATAATAGAAAATCAAACACATGTCAATTGTAATTGACACGTAAACAATAATATATATAATTGTCTAACTGTCTGTCTGTACGGGTCAATCTTTCAAATATCCTCAGCGTATACAGAGTCGCTATATACAGAAAAATAGTCCTTAATATATCAGGGTACAAGCATTAAAATTCCGTGTGCTCTTAAGTCTTTATGGAACTGAGCCATATATTCAAAATAGAATAGAATATTTGTTAGTGAGACTGCATTTAAATTTGTTGATTATTGAAGATATGCGAAAGTAGCCCTTAATATGTATCGAATACCTTCGAGATATCGTATACTTTCGTTTGAAATATGTTTGCTGTCAGTATTGATCTTAATATATGAAACTTCAAAAAATGTTCATTTCAATGATTGTTTAAACTATAAAATGGGGCTTTTTCGAAATAGTAAAATGGTCCTATTTGACCGGCAACTAATGTAGATTCATCCATTATCTATAACACGTTTCATGTCTCTGTCAATAGAAGGTAGTTAATCGTAATCTGTAAAATTTTATAAATAATAGTCAATCGAAATCCCATTATGACAGCTAGGTGTTGCTAGGTGTTGCCAGGGGTATAAATAATTCAATTTAAATATTTAATCATAATTAATACATATCTAAAATCTAGAAACGGGTATTTTAATGATAATATTATTTAATTAATTTCAAAATAATATTTTAGAGATATTTAATAATTATACATATAATATATACAGAGTCGCTATATTATATGAAATTCATGGCATTCCTTGCACTGGCAACAATACAGATGCTGACAGCCGCGTCATTCGCGTTGTTATTAACATCTTATACTCCGCTCCTGTTATTTTGTTTATTCGTCATCAACTGAAACTCCAACATCATCACCATCATCATCATCATCATCATCATCATCATCACAGTTAAACCAGAACACCCTTCACTACCGTGAGTCGGATTCTTCCTACAGGTGGACCAACATCTTCTTGCATTTGAATTTCACCCCGTCTGACACGTAATACATGTGTTTAATAATAATAATGACTAGCTCCACAAGATTGAATTCGCGTAAAAAGACAACCTAATCTATTATACGTTTTTAAATAATATTGTAAGCCCTTTTTAACTTTGAAAATAGTATAAAGATATATAGTAAATTTAAGTGGTTATAATATACCTATTCGGGGAACCTTCCACAATAAAAAAGGGAATGCATCATTTACAGTACCTCAGTATAATGATGCAGTGAAAAAAAATATATATACGGTTCTACTTTTAATATTATTTTATTCTTCGCTTTTTCCAAAAAACCGTTAAACATTTTATTTTTAAGTTATAATAAAAAAAAATAAAAAAAAATTATGTTTAAGTTTTAATAAAACTACGTTTAAAAGCTCAAAATAGAAAATTTCCCATTAAAACAAAGCAAAACATCAGAAATATTTACCATTTAAAATATTAAATAAATTTCACATTTTTTATAGATATTTATATAATTTGATCATGCATAAATATTTATTTATTATATAATCAATTTTTAAAAATCAAAAGAATATTTTGATTGATAAAACACTTTAAAGCAAAAATGAAATCAAAACTCAAAGATAAACGTCCTATTAAAAAACCAGGCAGAACATAAAAAAACATTAACAAATTGAAAATTTCAATTAAAATTACCCTAGTATTACTATGATTGCTAACACCTGATTAAACCCCATTCAAATTGACACCTAATTCGCAAAATAAATACACACTAATCGGAATGTAAATTAAATCCAAGCACTGATTACAATACGATGGGACATTAACACAAATTGACAATTTACAAAGGGAAAAAACAAAGTATTATAAAGCGTATCGATGTTAATTTTAAGCCCAGCCCAGCCCTTTATTATAGAGCACTGTGTGGCTTTTTATTAGATTTTCGAATATTAATACTATTTTTGACTAGTAAGTTTGTCCCGTGAATATAATAATTGATGTATGATAACTCAAGTAGTATAGCATATAATGTTTTGTGTAAATATTATGAATGTTTGGTTATAAATATATTTAAAAAATGCCGATACAAAATATTAAACCTTTGCACTAGGAATTATATTTTATAACGCACATAAAATTAAAAGTAAAAAATTTTTCACGTCTAATTTTGAAAAAACAATTTCTCAGAATTGTAGAGCACTGCGCGGGTCACATTTATATTATGTGGTAAAATGTATTATTCTATTTGAATTTTCGGATATTAACAGAAAAATCTTATAATATAATAATAATAATATTTTTGCGATTTGTATTCAATTTTATAGTTTGTCCAGTGAATATAATAATTATGATAAGTGTAGATGTATATCATATAATTTTTTGTGTAAATATCAGAGAGTTGAAATAAATTAATAAAGGAAATAATTAATAAAGCACAAGCAGAATAAGGAATAAAGCACTTTATTACACTCACTTGGACTAGATATGGTTATTAGAATTGCACGGAAATTTAAGCACTTGTTTAATTAAATTAATCAATTGTTAAGGTATTTTGTCCCCCTTTAAATACTAAGTATAATTATTAAAATACCGAAAATCTGGCGGCAGAATTAGAATTTAAGTCTTTTATAATAACAGCGACTAAATAATGATCAATTAGTTAAGCAAAGCGACATCTTAAGGCCATAAGTATGAAAGCTTTTTGTTATTTTTGACTAGTTAGTTCGTCCCATAAATATAATAATTATGATAAGTGTAGATGTATATTATATAATATTTTGTGTCAGAGAGTTAAAATAAAATAATACAATAATCATATCATAAAGCAATTTTATAATACGTCAAAGCACTTGATTATACCCACTCGGACTAGGCCTGTTTATCATGTACGAAAAAGCTTTTGTATGCATATTTTTCAAGCGAACTTTTACCATAATTCATATCGAATAATAAAGGTAATCGTTGCAGTGCTCGAATACGTCAAACTTGAACTAGGTTTGGATATAATATTATATTTATAAATAAGCTTCTGAAATAGATACAACTTGGGTTACAATTAGTTAAAGTAATTAAGATTAAAATATCTTAATTATCATGATTTAACAAGCATAATAAATACATGGATTAATAAAGCATTTATCCTACATACTTTTACAATATACTGTCAATTATTTTAATCGGGATTATTTAAACTTCTGAAATAGATACGACTTCATGAATTAACAATCGTTCATCATGAATTAACAATTCAAATATATTACTAAGGGGTTTTAACAACAAATTTTATCGGTGTATACATTTTGATGCAGATCTTGGCTAAATTATTAAATAAATTTATAAACATGACCATTTCAACAATAGCATAAAATATACTGTAGTGCGGTCTTTGAATGTGAAGCAAATTGGGCATTGTGTTATATTTATTTGTTCAAATATATTATTAAATAAATTTGAATATTTGTTAAAATCATATTAAAAATAATTAAGAAGAAATACGGTTGAGACAGAAA
This sequence comes from Agraylea sexmaculata, assembly GCA_022606485.1. Taxonomy (NCBI): domain Eukaryota; kingdom Metazoa; phylum Arthropoda; class Insecta; order Trichoptera; family Hydroptilidae; genus Agraylea; species Agraylea sexmaculata. Next base: position 4,247 of record JAGTTH010004554.1, read on the forward strand.
ATGAGTGAATTCCGTACACACCGCCAAAATAATGACGCTTCACAATTTGCGTCGGTTTTGAAATTCTATCAATTTCTATCGCTTTATATTTGTATGTACGTGCAAAATAATTAATTTTAACGAAAACAACGGCACCAGTACAATCAATAACTATGCACATGCCAATTCAATTAAAATCGTCGTCTTTTTTATCGAGAAATGTTCGACTGTGAAAACACAACGGTTCAGAATGTTTCTATCGAAACATTGATTGGTATGCTAATAAAATATGTACACACGTATTCTCATCAAAAACTATGATTTCAATTTATATTGGTATACGTGTATTATTTATTTTGCAATTTTATTGGTGTTATACGAGCGGAATTTAATAGAAAATCAAGGTGCGTTTGACAGGTGAGAATAGGAAAGCTTCGATACTTAAACTATCGGAATCTTGTTAGACTTGCACAACACCTTCTTGTTAATCAAACTATCGATTAATAACTATTTAATAACTAAGCTATTAACATATACTTTTAATATTAAAATACCATTAATCTCACTATATTTGTACAAATATCTGAACGCTTTCGAGTGCAACTTTTATTACTTCACAAGTTAAATTAGTACAATCAAAACTAGAAATAATATTACTCGTATATAGTTGTAGAACAGAAATTGGCTTAAAACTGGTAGTTTAGCATATACAGGGTGGACTTGAAATAACTGGGAATAATTTATTCGATTCCTTATGAAGCATTATTAATATTATTAATTATTAAAAAAATGTTGAATTTTTTTTTCAAATATTCTTGCAACTTCAAGTCCACCCTGTATATGATTATATTTTATTTTAAATGTTGTATAAACTAAAAAATAATTAAATGAAAAATATACAGTATGGCTGAATTATTAGCTAGACGTATTTTTTTTAAATAATAAATAAATACGTTTTCAACGCATCTTTTTTTTAAGTATCCTAATCTCTCCTAGAATATATGTATGCAGATAAAATAATATTTAACCAGCGTAATAAATAGCTCAGGTGACTACAAATACTGTGGTCATGGGTTCAAATCCCGCTCAAGTAAAAAATATGTTACGAATGGATATTTAAAAATATCAACAGAGGCAACGTTCTCACTCAGACTCGTCTACTTGGTCCGCCATTTTGATATTAAAACATCCATTTGTATGGCCTTAAAAAGAATGCCTGATTAGCTTCATTTCTTTAATACCCTGTATTGTTATAGTTAAAACAGTTTAGTCAGAATTTATATTGAATAATAAAAATCATGGGTTCAAATCTGATCGGGAATAATATTAATTAAATCGCGATCGATCAGGTTTACTCTGATTTCCTGTATTGTAAGGTAAATACTGATTATTAAGTCGGTGACCTGTGTAACTAGTAATAGTTAAGATCACCGACATACAATTAACACGTTGTTGTGTATAAAAAAAAAAGATCTTCGGGGCGTAAATCAAATAAAAACTGCACGAAAACAATTGATTCCTTGATGAATTGATGAAATTTAAAATCAATCACGTTTGAATTATTGGCCGGGAGAAATGTGTACTGCGGGGGTGCGAAAAAATTCCACCCCTTTCAATGGAATATTTTTCACGCCGCTCTATATATGAAAGGAATTTTTCAGCGATGCTTTCATGTCATTTTTTACACGCCACGACTACTGAAAATGAGACTTTTGAATTTTAAATACAATAAACCACGAACGCTATTACTAAAGGTGTGTTTGACAGGACTATCGATCATCCTCCACGTCAAATATATATGAATATTAATAATGTGTGGCTTTGCAGACTTGGATGTAGTCAATCTCAATATATATATATATACATACACAGATAAAAGGATTTTCAAATAACCGTAGTTATATTTTGATGAATATACCATTACATTATTCATGCTAAGCCACGTCAAAACATAAACAGCAAAAATAAGACAATTTTAATTATAAATATTCCAAATAATAAAAATTAGTTAACAGTGTCTGCAAAACGCTAAATCTTCCGAATAAATATTTGAACTAAGAACACAATTATAATTTTAAATATTACATCATAACCGATTCCTATGAAGCCTTCCTCATAATATAGAATATAAATTCATTATATACTTAATACTTAATACAATTATTTAGTATCCTCGAAATCAGAGTAAACTTGAACAGTCTATCTGTATTTGAATCTCCTATTCATAATTGACAAATCGTTTTTTTTCCATCAAACCTCGACCAAGACGGTGAAAAAACAGTTTTTCAAATGCTCATAATTAGAAATAACTAGCTTGCATTTTTATTATACGGTAAAAAACATATTATTAAGAGAAAATTAATTTAATTGTTAGTTTAAAATGTTTTTAGCATTGGAACACTCTATGTGCTATTTTTATTATTTGATAAATTGTATCATAATGTATGTAATAATCAAACCTGGTCCAAGAGGATGAAATAACAGGTTTTCAATTGTTTACAATTTGTTGTTTTACAAATTGATATTGGTTTATTATACGGTAAAAATAATATCAATTTTTGTCCCATAAATATAATAATTGATGTATGATAAGTGTTGATTTTTTATAGTGAAATATCTGAGAGTTGAAATAAAATAATAAAGGGAAAAAAAGCATTCTTTTACACTCACATTGGACTAGTTTTCAATATCATTAATAGCGGTATTTTTAATGCAGGTTCTCAAAATTATATAAAATCATTATTAACATGTTGTATTGTCAAAAAATAAATTGCGTACATTGTCAATTAGCATTTTTAAAATTTCCGTTTATACGCATTGTGGTTTTATTCGTTCGGTATAAAATTAACACTTTGAATAAAATATTCTGTTCGTAATTAATTCTAGTAGTTTTATTGTGTTTACCGAACAACTAATTTGGTATATTTCAAGCCGATGCATCTGTGGCTAATTAATTTTATTAAATGTCAATTAAAATGTGCTTTATCCACATTGTTGTATTATCGACAGCCGCTGCTTTTAGTTCTAATTAGCACCCTTTTATTATTTATTTATTAATATAAATATTAATTTATATGGAGGAATTCCAGCTCCAAGTTTGTATTGGATGAGTACCGTGTGCACAAATCTAATAAACAACTTTATGCGAATATAAACTTTGCCCTTATTCATGTTCAATATTAATATCAGCAAATATTTAATATATCACAGTATTGTGTACACGACGGGGTTTAAATGGGGTTATGCATGCGCAACATAAGATGATCTGACTTCCCAGTATCTCATAGCCACTGCTGCCCAATTCCTATCTCTACCTCCTCGTGGTGGACCCTGGAAACCTGAACAAGCTAGTTAGTTAGGATCAAATTAATGATCTTGGCAGCGAGTGCGATTAGGGCGAACAGAGAAGGGAGATCCCTCTCCGGAGGTTGTGCGTCAGGCCGATCACCTACCATGTAAAAACTAACACCCGATCACGAAACCCCCCAGCAAAAACATGACAGTACAACCCAACGATAATACACTTACGGTGCAGGGCGTCAGACACCCAGTACCGGTGGTCGTGGGTGCGAAAGCAGGCTCGCGGGTACCGTCATCCAACTACTGCAGTGTCGCGGGGGTGCATATCCTGGCCCCCGCTGCATATAAAGTTACAGGATACAAATCGAAAGGGGACTTAAAGTTAGGAACGTGGAATATTTTAAGCTTGAATAGACCGGGCGCTATTAAAATGCTCACAGACCAATTGAGCCGTTATCGCATGAGTATTGTTGCTTTACAAGAGATAAGATGGACAGGAAACGGCACATCGAAACACAATGGATGGACAATCTTTCATAGCGGCAGTAATTCTAAGAAAGCCTTCGGAACCGGCTTTGCAGTAAGTGACAAAGCAAAACATATTGTCATTGACTTCGAACCTTTTAACGATAAGATAGCTAGACTAAGGATAAAGACTAAGTTTTTCAATGTTAGTTTATATTCGGTACACGCTCCCACGGAAGACAAAGGAGATGACGTAAAGGACGCTTTTATGATAACTTAGACAGGTTTATAGAGAAGGCACCAAAGCACGATATAACAATTATTTTAGGCGATTTAAATGCCAAGATCGGCAATGAAGTTTCACATAGAGCCATTACAGGAGGCAACAGTCTGCACGAAATTTCAAATAACAACGGCGAAAGGGTAATTGATTTCGCCGCAGCAAAGGATATGGTTAATGTTAGCACATTCTTCCCAAGGGCTAACATACACAAAGGAACGTGGGTCAGTCCAGGTGGCACGTACACTAATCAAATTGACCACGTGCTAATCAATAGACGGTTCAAATCCTCTATTATCAACGTCCATACTTGCAGATGAGCAGCATTTGATTCGGACCATTACTTAGTAAAAGCAGTTTTTAGAGCCAGAATATCGAATGCCAAAAAGGAAAAAATTAATAAAAATAAGAAACTCAACCTTGTTAAATTAGAGAATGAGGTATGTGCAAAATCATACCAGGCATCCATGGAAAAGGCGTTAGAACAGGGTGAGGAAATAAATAGGAATAATGTAGAATCTAGTTGTAATCTAATAAAAAATATTATTAAGCACACGGCAGAATCAGCTTTGGGTTACGAGACGAAAAAGAAAAATGGCTGGTTTAACACAGAATGCGAGAGTATTATTAAGGAGAAGAACAATGCCCGTGCACAAGTTCTTAATTGCAATAGCTTAGAAAATAGAGAGAAGTCCAAAGAACTTCGTAGGAGTAGTAATAGAGTCATACAGTCGACGAAGAGGACATGGCTAAAACAGCAAATTATAGATGCTGAAATGTTTAGAGATAGGAATAATGCTAAGGAATTTTACAGGAACGTTAACAATAGTAGGAAAACCTAGACTAAACTTTAATAGGAATAGCAAAGGCGAACTTCTCTGCGATCAGGAAAGCGTTTTAAATAGATGGTCGGAGTACTTTAGCGACCTATTAAATGATAAGAATAGCGATAAGGTAGCCAATAAGAACGCTAGTCTGTACCAACACGCCGCGCAACCACAAATACCACCACCCACCTACGAAGAGGTGTGCCACGCCATCAGAGGACTGAAGAGAGGGAAAGCCCCCGGGATAGACGAGATCTCCAGCGAACTCATAGCATATGGCGGGGATGCTCTATGGGCGCTATTACATAGTTTAATAGTATCTTTATGGGAAGGCGAAACGCTACCGAAAGATTGGGCAAGTTCGATAATTTGTCCACTCCACAAAAAAGGTGACGTTAGCGTGTGCAGTAACTATAGAGGGATATCCCTACTATCAGTTATGTACAAGATATTCGCCAAGGTTTTAAAAAATAGGCTAGCAGAATACGCGGAGGAATGCTTGGGAGACTACCAAGCCGGATTTAGACCTGGGCGTTCAACAATGAACCAAATATTTACAATTAGGCAAATATTAGAGAAGTGTAATGAAGCTGACGTGGAGACTCATCACTTGTTCGTAGATTTTAGGCAGGCATTCGACACAATCGATAGGGATATTATTTACAGCACGATGAGAGAGTTTGGGTTTCCGGAAAAACTCATAAGTCTCTCAAAAATGACGCTGACAGACACCAAAAACTACGTACGGATAAATGGTGTACTGTCGGAGTCTTTCATCACCAGATCAGGCGTTAAACAGGGGGACGTGATATCCCCCCTGTTATTTTCATTAGTTTTAGAAAAGGTTATGCGTCTTGCAGGTTGTAGCAATAAGTCTAATATCTTCTATAAGTCTTTTCAGGTACTCGCTTTTGCAGACGACGTAAATATTATCGCTAGAACTAAGAACGTGTTAATTGATAAGGTTAGAGCAATAAGGGATGCCGCCAAAATAGTAGGATTAGTCATAAACGTAGATAAAAGTCAGCATATGCATGTGACATCCAACTCGGAATTGGTAGCACATCGTAGCCTGAACATAGATAATGACCACTTTCAGCAGGTTGACTCTTTTGTATATTTGGGAGCAGTGGTCACTAAGGAGGCTGGAAATAACCAGGACATCAACTCTCGCCTGCACAGTGCTAATAGGGCGTATTTCGGCTTAGTACGCTTGCTC